>ML358990.1:0-47338 GCA_005239505.1 Nicotiana paniculata | reverse complement strand
GTTCTTCTTTCTAAGTCTTCTCCTCTTTCGAGGTTTTCAACCTAGCGGACTTTTTTTTTCTTCTTATGCCGTACACAGTTTAGACTCATGTGGGCCAGGAGTGTAGGAACATGAAGTTTAGGCTTATGCGTCAAGGAGCGTGGCACAACCAACTTGTAAGCCTTACTTGAATAAGCTTCTTGCACGACATACGTCCCATCTCATTTTTAAGTGAACTTCCCTACAGGTTTATGAAAAGTAATAATGGGTCTTCTTATGGCAAGGACTTGATCTCCTACTTGAAGGGATCTCAGGAGAACTCTCTTATTGAAGGCGCGAGACAATCGAGCTTGATAGCATTCAAGACTCTGTTGAGCTTCCAACCTCTTCTCATCAAGAGCCTCCAACTCTGCTAATCGAAGTCGAGCATTTTCTTCATCAGTGATCCCTTCTTGAATAACCAATCGTAATGAAGGTATTTGACGCTTAAGTGGCAAGATGGATTTGACTCCATAAACGAGTGAATAAGGAGTCGCTTGTGTTGGCGTGCGGTGGGTCATCCTATATGCCCATAGAGCTTCTTCCATACGTTCATTCCAATCTCGTTTGGATTTGGAGACAACTTTCTTTAGCAAGTTGCATAGAGTTTTGTTGAATGCTTCAACTAGACCATTGGCGGCAGCGTTGTACATCAAAGAGTTACTATGCTTGAACCCAAAGAGATCATAAACCTTGTTCATCAACCTATTATCTAATGGCTTTCCATTATCTGTTATTATGTAACGAGGAATTCCAAAGCGATAGATTAGGTTTACTCGGATGAAACTTGCAACATTTTCTTTCTTTACCTCCTTAAGAGCAACAACTTCGACCCATTTTGAGTAGTAGTCAGTTGCAGCCAAGATGTATAGGTGCCCACCAGAGGACTTTGGCAGTGGTGCAACAACATCCAATCCCCAAGCGTCAAACAGTCAGGATGCAATAGTCGGGTGCAACACTTTAGGAGGTTGGTGAATAAAATTCGCATAGAACTGACAAGCCTTGCATCTTCGAGCGTAGTCCAAGAAATCTTTTACCATCGTTGGCCAATAATATCCCATACTTTTTATATGGAAGTGGAGCGTTGGTCCAGACTGGTGTGACCCACATACCCCAGAATGTGCCTCTTGCAAAGCTTGGAGTGCTTCTTCTTCCCCTAAGCATCACAAGAGTACTCCCTCGAACGACCTTATGTATAGAGTATTTTTATAGTAAAGGAAGCGAGGTGCACGACGACGGATTTCAGTCCTTCTCCTCGGATTTTCTAGAAGTATCCCATAGCATAAGTAGTCGGTAATGGGTTGTCATCATTCTTCTTTCTCAACTTCAGAAACAGCGACAAGATTCTTGATTTTATTTTTTTCACCTTCAGCCTCATTTGGTGGCGGTACTACCCATTTTTGGCACACAGTAACTTGCGCTTGATCAGGCAGGGTTAACGATGAAGCTAGGGCAGCTAAAGCATCAGCCTTCTTATTTTCTTTCCTTGGCACATGTTGAATAGTTACACCACCGAGCCTCCCCATTAGTTTTTTAGCGTAATCATGATATGGGCGTAGTTCGCCTTCTTGACCTCGTAACTACCTAAAAGCTGATTGACCACTAACTGGGTGCCACCAAAGACTTGCAATTGAAATTTCTTCATATCAACGACCATTTCAAGCCCAAGTATTAATGCTTGATACTCAGCAACATTGTTGGAAAAGAGTTGTGCCAAGGTCAAGGAGTAGGGCAAGACTTCACCTTGGGAAGTGACAAATACTACGCCAGCACCAGCTCCCCCATTATGCGCAGCACCATCAAAGTACATCTTCCATGGAGGTTGAACTTCAACGACCATTGCGTCCTCATCAGGTAGTTCGTCAGTTAAGTCCCAGTCATCAGGTATCGGACGGTCTGCCAAGAAGTCTGCCAATGCTTGTCCTTTTACAGCCTTTTGAGGGATGTACAAAATCTTGAATTATTGAAATTGGAGGTACCATCTCGCTAGTCGATCACTAAGAACAGGTTTTGACATCACGAACTTGATGGGATTGCTTTAGAAATAAAACAGACAACATGAGCTTGAAAGTAGTGCTTCAACTTTTGAATTGAGAAGACTAGTTCCAAACACAACTTTTCAATTGGCGAATAATTCAGCATGTTTGGTGTCATCATCCTGCTCAAGTAGTAAAGGGAGTTTTTTTACCCTCACTATTTTCTTGAGCCAACAACGCTCCAAAAGATCTTTCTTGTGTTGAAATGTATAGTATCAACGACTTTCCAAGTATAGGGGCTTGTAAAATTGGAGGCTTCATCAAGTAGGATTTAATGCTCTCAAAGGCATTGCTACAAGCTTGGTCCCACTTGAAAGGAATGCCCTTCTTCATGAGGGGGACTGAATGGTTGACACCTCCCAGCTAGATTTGAGATGAATCTCCTAAGGTATGCTAGCTTTCCTTACAGACTTTTTAATTCATGAATATCCCGAGGCTCAGGCATTTTCAAAACTGCATCTACTTTGGCTTGATCAATTTCGATCCCTCGATGACGGAAAATGAAACCCAAGAACTTTCTAGAGGTAACTCCAAAGGCGCATTTCAATGGATTCATCCTAAGTTGGTATCTCCGGAGCAACTCAAACACCATCCTAAAGTATTTCAAGTGGTGTCCCTTCTCTCTTGATTTTACCACCAAGTCGTCAACATAGCATTCGACATTCTTGTGTAGAAGATTGTCAAAAATATTCTGCATAGCCCTTTGGTAGCACCAGCGTTCTTCAAGCCAAAAGGCATTACCATGTAGAAATAAATACCCTTGGAGGTGCGGAATGCAGTAAGCTCTTCATCTTTTGGTGCCTTGAGAATTTGGTTATAGCCTGACGAACCATCCATAAACGACATTGCCTCATACCCAGTAGTAGCATCGATCATCAACTCTAGAATAGGAAGTGGGAATTCATCTTTGGGACTGTAACGACCCAGTCGGTCGTTACGTAGAATCTGCATTTATATTTACTATTATTGCCTCGTCATATCTTGGTTAAACTGTTCTTTATGTGTTAGAGTTGGTAGGCTCGGAATAATTATAATGAGAATTTAATCACTTAGTCTTTAAAAATAGCCTTAGAGTTGAAAAGGTCAACTGAGAGTTGACTTATTGGTAAATGACTTCGGAATATAGATTTTATGGCTCGAATAGTTTCGTTAGGTGATTTGGGACTTAGGAGTGTGTTTGGAATACTTTTATGAGGACCGATCTAGAATTAGACTTGAATTGGTAAAAGTTAGTTTTTGGTAATTTCATGCCGGCGGTGGAAATTAGGCTATCAGGGTCGGAATGGAATTCTGATAGTTGGAACAGGTTTGTAATGTCATTTTAGATATGTCTGCAAAATTTCAGGTCAATCGGAGTTGTTTTGGATAGTTTCAGCATCGTTAGTGGATTTTAGAAATTTCAAAGTTCTTAGGCTTGAATCCGATGTGATTTTGGTGTTTTGATGTTATTTTTAGTGTTTTGAGAGTGAAAATAAGTTTGAATGATCATTTATGATGTGTGGGTAAATTTGGTTGGGGTCCCGAGGGGCTCGGGATTGATTTCAGGTGGTTAACGGGCATCTTTAGCCTTATAAGAACTGTTGATTTTGCTGGTGTGTTGCAAGTAGGATTTTCCTCTATGCGATCGCGGGGTGTCTTATGCGATCACTCTATACCTCTTAGAGTGATAGTAGTCATGGTGAGGCCCAATAAATTGTTCTGTGCGATCCCAGGTGAAGAGGTGCGATCGCGAAGTAGAGGGAGAGAAGGCAGTGCGATTGCGTGAAGGAAGGTGCGACCGCACTGTGTTGGGCGCATGGCTGGACAAGGAGGAAATGGGTAGTGCGATCGCGTGAAATGTGGTGCAATCATGTGAGGGAGTGAGGAAGGCACTGTGCGAACGCGCCTGGGTGCATGCGATCGCGCATGGTATTTTATAAAACCCTGGGAAGTTATATTAAATTAATTCGCGACCATAACCCACTTTTCCACCATTTTTGTACGTGTAGAGAGCTTTTGAGGCGATTTTGAAGAGGGTAAATCAGTATTCTTCATTGAGGTAAGTATTTTGGACCCTAAAACTCGATTATAGGTGATTAAGGAACATAATATCAGTGTTTAATCCACGAAAATCAGTAGAAAAAGGTGGGGTTAGGGCTTGAGATTATGAGACATTTAGGGATCAATTTGAGGGGTCAAACGAACTCCGATTTTAGCGTTCTTTATATGTACGGACTCGTGAGATGATAAAGAAAATTTTGGAATAAAAAAATTTGAGTTCTGAGACGCGGGCCCGGGGGTCGGGTTTTTGCTAATTTCGGGTTTTGAGCTAAATTTGGTACTTTTCAATTGGAATTCATTCCTTAAGCATAAATGGATGATAAAAATCTGAATTTGGTAGATTTGGAGCACTCAGAGGCTATATTTAGAGGCAAAGGCACTGCAGAATAGTATTTTAGCCGGTTTTGAGGTAAGTAACGTTTCCAAACTTGGTTCTGAGGGTTCGAAACCCCGAGCTAAATGATTTATGACTATAATTGAGGTGACACGCATGTCAAGTGACGGACGTGTGGGCGTTCACCGAGTATTTGTGGCCAGGCTTATCCCATGGCACCGCTTAGTGATTATTCCATGGCGATATTTGTGCTTCTATTAAGGTGGTAATTGTGAACATGTTAGAAATCATGTTAAGTATAAACGCTAGGTTTCACGCCGAAAATGCTGAGACCCGAGTGGTCATATATTACTATCTCATTTTTTGATTATTTGATTTCATATATTGAGTCTTGTTATAGCATATCACTTCATATCTCAGTCTCAGTATTGTTAATTATATGCTTACTTATCATTGTTTCGGGCTGATGGATGCATCTGTGATCTATGTGAGTGAGACTGAAGAGTAATGACTGAGTGAGGCCGAGAGCCTGTTATTGAGACAGTTATGTGATCAGACTGCACACCGCAGTGATATTTAATCACGCCTTCATTGTCTTGATATGGCGCTTGGGCCACTAGGGCCCCTCCGGATTCTTTACACCCCCAGTGAGCGCATTGATGATGAGGGATGGATCTTCCCTGTACATGGATCTTATCCGAAGCTGATGTTATGTGAGGGATGGATCTTCCCTGGGCATGGATCGTGTCCGAAGTGGATGTTATGTGAGGGATGGATCATCCCTGGACATGGATCTTGTCCGATTGTCTTATTCCGGAGATGGACTTTCTCCGTGAGGCCGGATTGGCCTTTTTCCTCAATATGGAGTGACTACGGTCACCAATGATTATGTATATTCCGAGATGGACTTTTCCCTGGGCCTGAGAGCTATATACGGTACTGAGTGGGCTGTTGTGTGAGGGTTGTGAGCACTATGTGCATATCCACACTGGTTTCATACATATATTTTCATGATAGCATGTAAAGTATACTAGCATACTTGGCATATTTACTCATTCTGATAAACTATTAGCATGTCTAATTTCTGTATATTGTTTATTGTAATTTCCGAGGTTTTGTCCGTCACTACCTCTCAGCCCATAGTTTGGGTTCGTTACTTTTGAGTTGGTGTACTCACGTTACTCCCTGCACCTTGTGCGCAGATCCAGGTACACCGGGACCCGGTAGTGGATATTGAGCAGCTGTTAGAGTTTTCATTGGATTTGTCGAGGTAGCAGCTGGCAATTGCAACCTCGTCTTCTCTTTGTTATTCTACCTGTTGTTCTTTATTTTGAGACAATGTTGTCCATTTCTACTTTTATTTGCTTTATGTTATAGTAGCTCATGACTGGGTGACATCGGATCCGGGGTTGGTAATTTTAAATTTTTGTTTCAAATATTGTTTTTAAACTTCAGACTCTTAGGATTATCAATAATTTCTTTTAAAATCGTATTCTTATTGGAAATTGAATTTATCTTAGTTAAAAAGGGAGGCTTGCGTGGTTCCACAATAGGCGCCATCACGACTCTAAAATTGGGTTGTGACAAGATGGTATCAGAGCGCTAGGTTAAATAGGTCTCACCAGTCATGAGCAAGTTTAGTAGAGTCTTGCGGATCGGTATAGAGACGTCTGTACTTATCTTCGAGAGGCTACAGAACCCTTAGGAAAAATCCCACATTATTGAATTCTGTCGTGCGACTCTGTTGAATTCTAGAACTAAACTCTTGTTTTTTCATTCTCTCACAGATGGTGAGGACTCGTGCTACCGATCGTGGTGATTAGACACCAGCAGGACCAGTTGGAGGTCGAGGCCGTGGAAGAGGGAGGGGTGCAGCCGACTCAGCAGTTGGGGCAATACATGTGGACCCTCCCACTGCTCAGAATTAGATCCCCGCAGTTGATACCCCAGCGGGAGAGGCTCAGGCACCAGAAGTGCCTATTGTGATTTCGGGTCTTCAGGAGACCCTTGCTCAAATTCTGACCGTGTGCACCAGTCTTTCACAGGCAGTCACCATGTCTACTACTGCCGCTACTTCTCAGGCCGGGGAAGGCACTCAGACTCCACTTGCCCGGACACCTGAGCAGGTTACTCAGGGGCTTCAGACATCGGGGACAGTTCCAGTCCAGCCGGTTGCCCCAGCCCAAGATTTTGTGGTCCCAACTTTGGCAGATGACGAGCAGCGCAGATTAGAGAGGTTTAGTAGACTCCAGCCTCCGATTTTTAGTGGTACTGAGGGCGAGGACGCCCAGGGCTTTTTGGACAAGTGTCAGAGGATCCTTCGCACAGCAGGGATATTGGAGGCTAGTGGGGTCCCATTTACTACCTTCCAGTTCGTAGGAGCTGCACTCGCTTGGTGGGAGGCCTATGAGAGGAGTAGACCTGCTGACGCAGCGCCCCTTACCTGATGCAGTTCTCCATTCTATTCCTGGAGAAGTATATACCGCAGTCCCGCATGGAGGAGCTGTGCAGGGAGTTCGAGCAGTTGCGCCAGAAGGACATGACCGTGACGCAGTATGATATGAGGTTCTCCGAGTTGGCCTATCATGTTATCCGGCTAGTTTCCATAGATATGGAGAGAATTAGAAGGATAGTTGATGGCCTCACTTATCAGCTTCGGAATTTTCTAACCAGGGAGACGGTATTTGGCGCTTCTTTTGAGGAGGTAGTTGACATTGCCAGATAGATTGAGTCGGTTCGTCGCCATGAGCGGATTGAGAGTCAGGCCAAGAAGTCTTGGGGATCTGGGAGTTTTGGTGGGGTTCCTTTAGGGGCAGCCTCAGCCTGGCAGACGCCGACCATTCAGGCAGGCTCAGCCAGGTCGCTCAGGTTATCGTGGTGGATCAGTTGGTCATGATCCTCATAGTTCGCATCAGGTGCACCCATCTTTCAGTGCCCTTCCGGCTCAGAATTCATCTTGGACACCATCGGTTCAGGGTTCATCTATGCCTGGTTCTTCCAGTGGTTATCCTGGTGCTAGGGGTTTCCTTCAGTCCCCAGTGCCATTCTCCGAGAAAGGTTGCTTTGAGTGTGGAGATGTGGGCCATATTAAGAGGTTTTGTCCTCGTCTTACGAGAGGTACTTATCAGTAGAGGGCTGACTCAGTAGCTACACTACCCGCCCATGAAGCTAGATGTGGGGATCAGGCAGGTAGGGGTCGCCCTAGAGGGGTAGGTCGATCCGGTGGTGATCAGGCCTGATTTTATGCATTTTCAGCCAGACCGGATGAGATGGATTCTGATGCCGTGATCGCAGGTATTTTTTCAGTCTGTCACAAGAAGCTTCAGTTTTTAATTGATTCTAGTTTTTCATATTCACATGTTCATCATATTTTAGCCCATTCTCTGGATATGCCCCGTAAATCTTTTGTTACATTTGTTCATGTGGTCGCCCTTGTGGGTGATGTTGTTGTTACGGACCGCGTGTGTCGGTTGTGTGTGGTACCTATTGGAGGTCTGGAGTCCCGGGTGGATGTGCCATTTCTGAGTATGGTCGGTTTCGACGTAGTTTGATAAGATAGATGATGATACTTTTAGGTATGACTTGATGTAGGTGTTTTGCACCGAATCGGATTGTTTGACTCCGTAGATCTATTGTGAGGGTGTCAGTTAATGGATATTGGGTTTGTCTATGCTCCGGGATGATCTAGGGGTTACCCGTCCCTGCTTCGGGGAGCGGCGATTCATTGGTTTTAGGCACACATGGTGCGGTTCTGTTGTGGTCGTCTAGAGGAGTTGATTAAGGCAAAATAGATGGGTATCATAGAGTTTGGACGTATGAGTTGTGTTCTTTCAGATTCGTGTGATTTGGTTCAGGTGTATACGGTGTGTGGAGGCGTGATTCTAATCATGTAGATAAGTTCTGACGTGGAATTAGGGTTCTAAGGCGTAGGGATTAGGTTGGATATAGTGGCATTTGAATGCGTTGTATTATTAGATCAATGCGGGGTAGGGTGACATGGGGTCTCCCCCAGGTTATATGCATGGTAAGGTTGTGTGGCGGTTTAATGGCTTTTGGAATAACTCTTGGCACGTTCGAGGATGAACGTTTGTTTAAGAGGGGGAGAATGTAACGACCCGGTCGGTCGTTACGTAGAATCTGCATTTATATTTACTGTTATTTCCTCATCATTTCTTGTTTAAACCGTTCTTGATGTGTTAGAGTTGGTAGGCTCGGAATCGGAATAATTATAATGATAATTTAGTCACTTAGTCTTTAAAAATAGCCTTAGAGTTGGAAAAGTCAACTGAGAGTTGACTTATTGGTAAACGACCTCGGAATACGGATTTTATGGCTCAGATAGCTTCATTAGGTGATTTGGGACTTGGGAGTGTGTTCGGAATATTTTTGTGAGGACCGGTCTAGAATTAGGCTTGAATTGGTGAAAGTTAGTTTTTGGATATGTCTGCAAAATTTCAGGTCAATCGGAGTTTTTTTGGATAGTTTCTGCATCGTTGGTGGATTTTAGAAATTTCAAAGTTCTTAGGCTTGAATCCGATGTGATTTTGGTGTTTTGATGTTATTTTTAGTGTTTTGAGAGTGAAACTAAGTTTGAATGATCATTTATGATGTGTTGGTAAATTTGGTTGGGGTCCCGAGGGGCTCGGGATTAATTTTGGGTGGTTAACGGGCATTTTAAGCCTTAGAAGAACTGTTGTTTTTGCTGGTGTGTTGCAGGTAGGATTTTCCTCTATGCGATCATGGGGTGTCTTATGAGATCGCATAGGTCAGTTGGTGAGGCCCAGGAAATTGTTCTGTGCGATCCCAGGTGAAGAGGTGCGATCGTGGAGTAGAGGGAGAGAAGGCAGTGCGATTGCGTGAAGGAAGGTGCGACCGCACCGTGTTGGGCTCATGGCTGGCCAAAGAGGAAATGGGTAGTGCGATCGCGTGCAATGTGGTGCGATCACGTGAGGGAGTGAGGAAGGCACTGTGCGAACGCGTCTGGGTGCGTGCGATCGCGCAGGGTATTTTATAAAACCCTGAGCAGTTATATTAAATTAATTCGCGACCATAACCCACTTTTCCACCATTTTTGTATGGGAAGAGAGCTTTTAAGGCGATTTTGAAGAGGGGAAATTAGTGTTCTTCATTGAGGTAAGTATTTTGGACCCTAAAACTCGATTATAGGTGATTAAGGAACATAATATCAGTGTTTAATCCATGAAAATCAGTAGAAAAAGATGGGGTTAGGGCTTGAGATTATGAGGCCTTTAGGGATCAATTTGAGGGGTCAAACGAACTCCGATTTTAGCGGTCTTTATATGTGCGGACTCATGAGATGATGAAGAAAATTTTGGTATAAAAATTTTCGAGTTCCGAGATGCGCGCCCAGGGGTCGGGTTTTGGCTAATTTCGGGTTTTGAGCTAAATTTGGTACTTTTCTATTGGAATTCATTCCTTAAGCATAATTTGATGATAAAAATCTAAACTTGGTTGATTTAGAGCACTCAGAGGAAGGATTTAGAGGAAAAGGCATTGCGGAATAGTATTTTAGCCGGTTTTGAGGTAAGTAACGTTTCCAAACTTGGGTCTGAGGGTTCGAAATCCCGAGCTAAATTATTTATGACTATAATTGAGGTGACACGGATGCCAAGTGACGGGCGTGCGGGCGTGCACCGAGTATTTGTGGCCTGGCTTATCCCATGGCACCTATCACCACCCATAATCCTTAAGGTCGTGATGGCGCCGAACATCAATTTCAGGCAAGCCAAATCATTAATTAATTGAAATAACTTTTCGATTTTAATATTTATGAAAACATTTCCTTTCACTTTATTACATATTTACCAAATAAAACTCTGTTAATTAAAAACAATGGTTTGAATACTACACTTTAACAAATATAACCCAACACATATCCCAGAACCTGGTGTCAGAAGTAAATGAGCAATTTCTAAGAATTTATACAATCATTACACAGCCTATCCGAAATACAACAGGATAAGGAAATTTAAAATGAAATAAATACAGTACGAGGGAGACTCTGTCAGCTGCGGATCGCCTCCAGATGATGCAGCTCGCCTAAGTCTCCGAATCTGCCACATTGCTATGAAAGTAACTCTGCAATAAAATGCATAGCAAGTGTAGCATGAGTACAAAAATAACGTGTACTCAGTAAATCGCCCGCCTAACCTCAGAGAGGTAGTGACGAGAGGTCAAATTAGACACTTACTAAAGGTCAATTTAGAGTATTTAAGTGTGACACGGCATGATTATCATAGGCAATTTATTAAAATCAAGAATAAGTATTTTCAACTCCGTTCACGTTTAACACTCTACATCTCTGTCATATTAATAACAATTAATCAACATGGGTGATTTACTCAAATACAATAAATCGACGGGAAGTAACAACTTCTTCCAAAATCTTTTTAATAACTTTAAATCTCTGTCATTTCAATTGATAACTTAATATTTCAGACCAGTAATTAGGCAAAATCATAGCAACTACGTAGTAAATATCATGCGCAAGCAATGCCGAGGGTCGAACGGCACGGACCAACAATAATAAACTGTGCACTGTCGAAGGGTCGAACGGCTCAAACCATAGATGCATATATCTGCCCCGCTCGCGAATCGATCATGTGACACGGTTAAAAGTAATACGGCTAGCCTGCTCGCGAATCATACCTGCGACTCAGGTGCTCATATGAATACACACACAAATACAAGTTCATCCTGCTCGCGAATCATACATGCGACTCGGGCACCCAAAGTTACACATATCCACATAATAAATCCGTGTTTTATCAAGAAAACAGTTTTTTTTCTCAGGAAAGTGGTAAAATTCTTCTTAAAGGAACATGAAATATAGCTTTTAAATCTTTTTTTTGAAACTCATTTGTCAAGTTTAATGATATTCCATAATACAACCCAGTCCAGGTACACAAATATCCACATAAGAATCAATTCTCTTTATAGAAGATTAACAAAATGAACTCTAGTCTTCTTTTAGATATTCAATTACGATTTCAATTATATTAGCAGTTTAATATTATAGGCACGATTACAGGTACAACACGTAAGGCATGCTAGTGGGTCCTAAGCTACCCAGACATGGCATAATAGTAGCTACGCACGGACTCCCGTCACCTCGTGCGTACATAGCCCCCGAAGATAATAGCATGTACTGAATTAAATTCACCTAGGGGGAAGATTCCCCCTCACAAAGTTAGAAAGGATACTTACCTCGCTTTGAAATTTCCATAACCGGCCTCCAAGCCCTTCCGACGATTCCAACGAACGCACAATGCTCTGAAACTACCACATAACGGCAAAGCAATAAAAACTTTATCCTAATACTCACAACATATTCAAATTATATACTTTCCCAACCCCTCTCGGTGAAATGACCAAAATATCCCCAGACCCACGTGCCCGGAATTCAAAATTTCTCGAAGATATATTCTACCCATAGCCTTACTAACTCAAATATACAATTTACTCAATTATTCATGCTCAATTCGTGGCTAAAAATCCAATTTTCCCTTTTCTAGGTTTCTTCAATGTTTCCCAAATTCCTACCAATTTTCATGCCTAATCCATGCATATAATCTTGTATTTAACTTAGAGGCATGAAGGAATTACTTACATGGACATTGCATGAAGGAATCCTCTCTTGAAGCTCTCCTAAAATCGCCTAAGCCATCAGAAAAATGAACCAAAATCCTTGTTTTAAAACATTCTACCCAGACCGATTTCCGCACCTGCGGTCCTACCCCCGTACCTGCGATCCTGCAGGTGCGACCAATATCCCGCACCTGCGGCTTCCTCAACTCCAGCCCAAAATCGCACCTGTGGCCCACTGTCCGCACTTGCGGAAATTCAATCTCACCTGTGGTCCCCAGCCAAGCCTGCCCACTCTCGCACCTGTGGCGCCCAAGCCGCACCTGCGGCCAAATCCTCGCAAGTGCGGATCACACAAGATGACAGCAATCTTAACTTTCTTCAACTTCAAATATTGATCTGTTAACCACCCGGAATCCACCCGAGGCCCCGGGACCCCATCCAATCATACCAACCTGTCCCAAAACATAATGCGGACTTGCTCGAGGCCTCAAATCACATCAAACAACATTGAAACCACGAATCGCACTCAAATCCAAACTTTATGAACTTAGAATTTTCCAACTTCTACATCCGATAAAGAAACCTTTCAAATCACGCCCGTTTGACCCCAAATTTTGCGCACAAGTCATATTTAATATTACGGACCTGCTCCAACTTCCGGAATTGCATTCCGACCTCGATATTAAAACTTTCACTTCCGGTCGGATTTCTCAAAAGCCTTCAAATTTCTATCTTTAGCCAAATGTCCTCAAAATGACCTACGGACTTCCAAATTCCCTTCTGATCGCGCTGCCAACTCCAGAATCATCATACAAAGCTGTTCCCAGAATCGAAATCCCAAACGGACATCAACAACACTAAAATGCAATTCAAGCCCAAATTTATGAAATTCTTCTAAAATGCTAACTTCCCTAGTATACGTTGAAACGCTCCCGGGTTATCCAAACCTCGATCCGGACATACACCCAAGTCCAAAATCATCATACGAACTTGCTGGAACCTTCAAATCCTGATTTGGAGGTCATTTACTCAAAATTCCAATCTTAGTTGATTCTTCCAACTTAAGGCTTCTTAAATGAGAGTTTTCTTTCCAAACCAACTCTAAACTTTCCGAAATTCAATTCCGACCACACCTACAAGTCATAACACCTGAAACGAAGCTACTCACAACCTCAAACCGCTGAACGACGTGCTAGATCTCAAAATGACCGCTCGGGTCGTTACAACACCGCTTAGTGATTATTCCATGATGATATATGTGCTTCTATTAAGGTGGTAATTGTGAACATGTTAGAAATAATGTTAAGTATAAATGCTAGGCTTTAGGCCGAAAATGCTGAGACCCGAGCGGTCGTATATTACTGTCTCATTTTATGATTATTTGATTTCATATACTCAGTCCTATTATAGCATATCACTTCATATCTCAGTCTCAGTATTGTTAATTATATGCATACTTATCATTGTTTCGGGCTGATGGATGCATCTGTGATCCATGTGAGTGAGACTGAAGAGTAATGACTGAGTGAAGTTGAGATCCTGTTATTGAGACAGTTATGAGATCGGACTGCACATCGTAGTGTTATTGAATCATGCCTTCGTTGGCTTGATATGGTTCTTGGGCCACTAGGGCCCCTCTGTAGTCTTTACACCCCTAATGAGCGCATTGATGATGAGGGATGGACTTTCTCTGGACATGGATCTTGTCCGAAGTTGATGTTATGTGAGGGATGGATCTTCACTGGGCATGGATCCTGTCCGGAGTGGATTTTATGTGAGGGATGGATCGTCGTTGGACATGGATCTTGTCTGAGTGTTGTATTCCGGAGATGGACTTTCTCCATGGGGCCGGATTGGCCTTTTTTCCTCAGTACGGAGTGAATACGGTCACCAATGATTATGTACATTCCGGGATGGACTTTTCCCTGGGCCTGAGAGCCATATACGGTACTGAGTGGGATGTTGTGTAAGGGTTGTGAGCACTATGTGCATATCCACACTGGTTTCATACATATATTTTCATGATGGCATGTAAAGTATACTGGCATACTTGGCATATTTACTCATTCTGATAAACTGTTAGCATGTCTAATTTCTGTATATTGTTTATTGTAATTTCTGAGTTTTTGTCCGTCACTACCTCTCAGCCCATAGTTCGGGTTCGTTACTTCTGAGTTGGTCTACTCACGTTACCTTCTGCACCTTGTGTGCAGATCCAGGTACACCGGGACCCGGTAGTGGATATTGAGCAGCAGTCAGATTTTTTATTGGAATTGTCGAGGTAGCAGCTGGCGATCGCGACCTCGTCTTCTCTTTCTTATTCTACCTGTTGTTCTTTATTCTGAGACAATGTTGTCCATTTATCCTTTTCTTTTCTTTATGTTATAGTAGCTCATGACTGAGTGACACCATATCCGGGGTTGGAAATTTTAAATTTTTGTTTCAAATATTATTTTTAAACTTCAGACTCTTAGTATTATCAATAATTTCGTTTAAAAATCATATTCTTACTGGAAATTGAATTTAGCTTAGTTAAAAAGGGCGGCTTGCCTGGTTCCATGACAGGCGCCATCACGACTCCGAAATTGGTTCGTTACAGGGACACACATTGTTGAGATCCCTGAAGTCGACGCACACTCGAATCTAGCCATTCTTCTTCTTTACATGGACAATACTTGAGACCCATGTTAGGTATTTAACTTCTCAAGTAAATCCAGCTTCAATGAGTTTGTTAACTTCAATTTCAATAAAGGGAACCAAGTCCGGTCTAAAATGCCTTTGAGCTTGCTTAACATGACGAGCGCCAATCTTGACCGCAAGGTGATGGATTGCCACTTTAGGGTCCAAGCCAGGCATTTCTTTGTAACTCCAAGAAAAGACATCCATAAACTCCTTGAGTAACTCAATATAAGTGCTTTCTTTATCAACTTCAAGTAAAGCACTTAGGTAGGTGGGTCTTGGTTCTTCATCGTGCCAAGGTTAACTTCTTTTAAGGCATCAACCGTTGTCTTCACCCCTTCTTCAAGTTCCAGAGGAGAATCTTTTGCATCTTCATCTTCTTGAAGGTCCCCATTGTTGAAGGATATGTGATAACATGGTGAAACATCGTCCAATTTCTCATCATCCTCCATTAAAGATAAAACACCATGCTCGCTTTGTGCAGTAACATGATACGAAGAACCCACACTTTCTTCGTCTTCATCACGTTCTTTAGTTTAGACCACAGTGTTGGCTTTACCTTCAGTACTTCATCACACGAAACCATGACTTTTGTTTGTCGCTTCATTCTGGAAGGGACCAAATTTTAGAAATTCTTAGAGATCTTCTGAATTTTGGGCGAAGCGGGTGTTCTTGTATTTCAATAATTTCTTTGGAACTTATTCCCCTTCTTTAATGGACCCAATCTCTCAAATACGGAAGTTCTCACAGTTGATTTTCCAAGTCGTCAAAGACAGAAGGTTTGTTAGAAGCGGCATATTCGTCTTCTACAGTGATATAATAGCTACTCACCCTTATTATTGAGATGCGCATTGGTGACAGTCTCTTGTATCCCAAACCTTCACGTGATTGCCTCATTGCAGCTTCTGATGGAAGCTTTCCTAACTTTGACGACTCATTGGGATTGTATCCAGCCTTTGCAAATAGCTTGTAAGCATTAGGGTCAAAACCTTCATCAGTTCGCTTCGTAAGAAGTGCCACATTCTGCAAACGATTTTGGGCTACAAACCCTGCAAGTGGCTTCGAGGACAACTTTACTGCCTCAATTTATTTTACTGGAAGAGTTAACTCCTTTAGCGTGTTAGTTTGGAGACTAGATGATTCACCCTCGCCTTTCTTCCTTTTAGAGACATATTAGAGCGCAAGACTTACTTTCTTTCCATAAGACGCAATATCCCCTCTATGAGATTTATTCACGTTGGCGTGTACCTCCTCAGTAATATCTTTGGCTTTACCAATAGTCACCTCAGCTCTTTTAGTTATGGGTTCGTCATTCTTTCTTTTTATGTCGTCATCAACTTTTAGCTCCTTCACAATACGGTTCTTCAAGTAGAAAATTGCATCGGCAAAGTGTGACTCTTCCTCGATGAATGGCTCATCATCAGCAACTATATTCTTCTCGACTTCACCCTCATAGTATTTTAAACATTGATGGTAGGTATATGGAACTACTTTATTCTCATGTATCCAAGGCCTTCCAAGCAAGACTTTGTGTGAAGTCTTTGCATCGATCACATGCAGCCGTGCACTTGATTGATTCCCAGCCTGATCACGCCTATGGCTCTTTTCCCCCCTTGGTTGAATCATTGGATCATCACACGACTTTTTGAGAGTTCGTTCATGGGAATACCAATTTCTTTCATAGTGCGAACTGGAAAAAATTTCACTGAGGATCCTCCATCAATGAAAATTCGATTTACCCTTTCATCACGCATATAGCCAACTAGGTATAATGGGCGGTTATGAGGAGTTTCACCTAGCAGAAGATTGTCATTTGTGAACGTGACTTTTTCCTCACAAGCATTAACTTCTTGAGAAGTGGACTCTATAAGATTTTCCGAGGATGGTGCCAACGATAGGTCATCACTCTTTTCTTTCCCTTCGTCAGCATGGCAACAAGAGGCATCAATACTCCCATGGAAAATCTTCGTGCGAAACCAACTTGGTAAAAACTCCTCCAAGGTCACCGAATGTTGTGGCTTTTGAGGGTGATGCACCTCCACTTTCGCTTTATTTTCATGCTTAACTGGATTCCATCTTCTAGGCCTTTTCACCATTATTTTCCTTGTTGGTTTTTCCATTGATCCTTTTGGTGGGCTCCTTTTTTGGCGCCTACGATGAGTTACCAACGTCCAACCTTCATCGTCCTCAGGTTTACCGTCTTAAAATTTGTAGTTATCCAGTAATTCTTCATCTTTACTTTCTTTAGAACTACATAATTCATCTGGATTGAATGATCCAAATATGATAGAGACTTGGTTTGCGCTTGCTTTCTCATCTTCAAGCACAATCTTCTTTTCATGAGCTAAGTCCATAACTGTCCTTGAAGACAAAGCACTTCTCTAGAGGGTGTATCACAAGTTGATGATATTTGCAGTAGTTTGGGTCATCGATTTTCTCAACTTCATTTGGTCGCTTCTTCTCCAGAAGCTCAATGAGATTTAACTCGAGGATTTCTTCAAAAATAGCTGGCACATCAGAATCCAGAAATGGGTACTCTTTCTCTTGCATTTCTTTTAGAGTTAACTTTCCACTTGGCTTATCTTGAAACAAAGTGGATTTCATACTCTGCTTCTTGCTCACCTTCATCGTGAACTTCACAGGTGATGTGTTGACATTCATAGCTTCTTTATTTTCAGATCTTGGTACAAACTTGCTCTATTTTCTGACTTCTTGATTGTCGTTCCCTTTGCGAGGTTCATAGATGGGCAGCCTTTCATTTCCAGAAGAGGCCATGCTCAATTCCATGTCATGGGCACGAGTTGCAAGTTCTTCAAATGTGCTAGGCTTGATGCCTTGAAAGATGTAGCGCAATACCCAATGCATACCTTGGATGCACATCTCTATGACAGAAGCTTCACTAAGCATGTCTTTACAGTTGAGGCTTGCATTCCTCCAACGATTGATAAAGTCGATAACTGGTTTACTCTTCTGTTGACGAGTATTTGTGAGTTCCACCATGCTCACAGTGCGCCTTGTGCTATAAAAGTGATTGAATAAATCTTGTTCTAGTTGATCTCAGCTATCAATAGATCATGCCTCGAGTTTTGTATACCAATCAAAAGCATTTCCTTTTAGCGAGCGGACAAACTATTTGATGAGGTAATCTCCATAAGTCCTAGCATTGTTGCATGTCTCAACGAAGAGCGCCACATGTTGCTTTGGATTGCCTTTACCATCAAACTGTTGAAACTTTGGAGGTTGATAGCCAGCATGCATTTTCAACATATCGATCCTTACAGTGTACGTCTTTGCGTATGTAAGGTAAGACTTGGTAGCAACTTCGTACTTTCTTTTAATAGTTTCTTCGATGAACTCCTTCAGTTGATCGATTGGAATCATCCCTTCCGAAGAGATTGGAATTTCCTTAGTGGATGCAACTTGTCATGGGGAAGGATCAATCTCTTGAACTTCTTGGAGTTTTCCAGGTGCATGGGTGGTTTCTTCTTCCATCAAGATTCCCACCCTATATGTTAGCTTGTCGATTCTAGCATCTTGATTTTGCATGGACTTGGTCAAGCCAGCGATTGCTTCTGTCAAGTTTGCCAACTGCTCCTCCACAGATGAAGTGTTTGTCACCATGGCTTGCATGATTGTCATGGACGATGGAGAGTAGCATGGATTTTCACACAAATTGTTCCTTGATTGGCTCACGCTATGTGGTGTAAGTGGGGAGGATCCATCACTTGAAGCGTCATCATATTCCTTCACAGTAAAGTGCTTGGATCCAGAGAGGTCAAGTAGAGCAAGAGTTTTCTTGATCTTTTCAGCAACTTTGCTTCCTCCTTTGGGTGCATTTGTGGAAGATCTTGATCCTTTTGAGGATGAAGATCCGAAAACAGGGGTAGATGCGGACGACACTTGGGGTGCTTGTTGTCCTAACGAGCTTGCTTTGCTCCTCTTAACTGGTCCAAAGCTTCCAAAGGTAACTTCGAGTATGTTTTCCACATCAGCATAGAACCTGGAATTGACAGCCTTGGAGGAAGTTGAACTAGAGTTGATTTTCTTGGAGGCCATTTCGTTGTTCTTGAACTTTGGTGATTGAAAGGTTGAGATGAGAGGTAGAGATTTTCCCACTGGGCGTGCCAGAATTTGTAGATAATAAATCGTGTCGAGAAAATATAATCAAGCCGAAAAATATCGCAACAATCGTAGTATTTAATTTTGAATATTTGAGTGTTACAATCTCTATGAATCCTATGATTCTTCTTTTCAACTGTAAATTAAAGAGTTTCCGAGCTTAATCTTGAATTTTATTTGATTTTAATCCAAGTGCTTGAAGCTTGATCTTGATCTTGACGTTCTTTTAATCCAAGGGCTTGCAGCTTGTTCTTGAATCTTCGTCTTGATCTTTTAATCCTTAAAACACTTGAATGCTTGTAGCTTTTAGAGAAATCCGCAGCGTTTGATCCACAAGCTCCCTCTTGCTTCTTGTTATAACTTCTGGTGTTTTTTATGGGTTATGAAGACCCCTATTTATAGTTGTGGGAGGGAGGAGTTGTGATAAGAACAAACTATTTTCGACCAATCAATTTGAAGTGTGACATGGACGCAATTTGATTGGCCAGAACATGTCACTTGCATACGTGGCGCAATTTCATTGGCCTTTTAATATGACTTGGCATGCCTTGTCATTTTGACATGTGGCATGACCCTATTGGCTCTTTCTCTTGACTTGGCTTGCCACATCATTTGACACATGGGCATCCATTTGGTCCTCTAGGAAGACGAAATCTTGGGCCTAATGAATTGGGCTCATCACTTTAGCCCCAATTAAATGGGCTAGCCCAATGGACTAAGACTTATTTATTTAACCCATATATATTGGACTTATATAATTAATTCAATTATATTAGCCCGTAGTATTTATTTGGACAAATATATCTTGAATTTAAAATATAATCCAAATTATTTTATGAATTCAATGTTAATAAAATTATATGTCTACAATCCGAATCAGAGATAATTATAGGATACTCGGGCAAAAGACCAAAAATTCTAATGAGATCACACTTCAACTTGTTGAATTCAGTATGCAACTGACTTTGTTCAACTATTACTCTGTCCATAAAATAAGGAAGACTCTTCAAGCTGTTTTGCAGCTTGGCATAGTCGTCCCAGATGGGAAACTTAAAACAATAAAACTGCTAGACAACCTTGTCAAACGAGGTTGAATAACCTTGACAACTGTGTTCGAGGTTCAGCCTGTTCTAGAATGATTCATCGGCAAAAAATTGTGGTCTGATTCTTTCCCAATCAGCCTTTATTTGATCCCACTTCTACATAAGAGTAGCCATCGATACGTTACTGTTCCAATCAGACTTCAAACTCTCCCACTTCCGCATAGTTTCATCCATTGTAAGCTTCCTACTTCTGCTAGCACCAGACATTATTTCTTTAAAAAAGTTAAAAGGCTAAAGATGAATATAAATTTAAAGAAATATGATAGAAGTCTATGAATGACTATGAAATTTTCAAGTGAAAAGATTGTTAATATAGCCAAAGAGTGCACCTAATCAATTTAATATCTATAAATGTAAAGGTAACTTTTCAAGTATGTTTACTGTTTACGTTCAGAGAAATTGAATTTAACAAGATAAGTAGGTGATAAAACAAAACAAGTAGGTGATAAATGCAAAAAGAAACGTAACTTCAGCCTAATAAGTCCACAGTTTTTCTATAGTAAAAAAAATAACGTCAGCTTGAAAAATTTTCACATAATCAAATCGAAAATGCTTCATTTATTATTTTTAAATGCAAAAGTAACTTTTCAGCTCATTTACTATATGGTTAGACAAATTTAAATGTAAGATGAAGTAGGTGATAAAAGACAAAAAGTAGCTAGTAAATGCAAAAAAGATAAGTATCAAGTTAAAAAAAATTAAAACATGTTGAAGTTTTGTCCTGCAGTCTAAGGGTTAGCAATGAGTTTCCCATAAAAACTTCAGAATAAAAATGCTGAAGTTATTTAATTCATGTGCTAAAACTTCAGACTGAACATGCTGAAGTTTTGTCCTGCAGTCTGAGGGTTAGCAATGATTTTTTTTCATAAAAACTTCAGAATAAAAATGCTGAAGTTATTTAGTTCATGTGCTAAAACTTCAGACTGAACATGCTGAAGTTTTGTCCTGCGGTCTGAGGGTTAGCAATGAGTTTCCCATAAAAACTTCAGAATAAAATTGCTGAAGTTATTTAGTTCATGTGCTAAAACTTCAGACTGAACATGCTGAAGTTTTATCCTGCAGTCTCAGGGTTAGCAATGAGTTTCCCATAAAAACTTCAGAATAAAAATGTTGAAGTTATTTAGTTCATGTGCTAAAACTTCAGAACATGCTGAAGTTTTTTTGTTCATTTCCTAACACTTCACACTAAACATGCAGATTTTAAAACTTCATGCTAATATAGCTTGAAGTTGTTTCACATTGAAACTAAAATTTCATGCTAACATAGCTAGTGAATACTGAAGTTATTGAGTTCATTTGCTAAACATGATGAAGTGTTTGTCCTACAGTCGACACTTTTGTTATGAGTTTTATCCGAAACTTCAGCCTAAATAAGCAGAAGTTATTTAGTTCATGCTGAAGTTTCACAAAAATATACTTAAGCTCCTGATAAAAGAGATAAAAGTATTTGATACAATCCAAGACAACTAAAGACTAATTAACACGAATATAAAATTTAAAAGGCATACATCGCATAATTCACAAAAATTAATGTATATTCACAAATTCAATTTTGTTTTCACTTACATCCTTGAAAAAAAGAATTTTTTTTTCATTTACAAGTTATTCTCTATCGAAAAAAACCACATGGAGTGTCTTCATATTCTCCATAGTCATGTCCTAGTTGCTCTTCTGAAGTTTCATAACCGTTATCTTCTTTCCACTTTCCACGAGCCCAAAGATTTGCAGCCAATTCTCTCCTGAATGTCAATGCATCACTTTGATTGAATTTGAAGACATCTTCTTGCTTCAACCGCATCTCAAGGAACTTAAGAGAAAATATACCACAATCAACACTACAAAAAGAACATGAAAAAAATTGAAGAATAGTTAACACAAAAAGCAAAAACAATAAACATAAGATGCATGGTAAACATATGTCAAACATGTACGTGTTATCCTATAGGGGTGCGTTCATACACTTAATCGCAAATTTTTTCACAGGATTCTCCCCATAAATTTTATTGTGTGTGCCAGCTCAAGCATTTGAGACAGTGTGGGATCAGCCGGGCATAATTTTGGACATGTTCAACTGCACGCTCATATGGTGTATTGCTCATGGAATCATACACATATATATATTTTTTTTTCAAAGTGCAGAATTCCAAGAAAGAAGTGTGTAGATGTATGGCCTACATATGGCTTAAGTTGAAATGGAAAGAATACTTTTTTGGTAGATGCCCATGTGATACCACATGAAAGGTCAATGCCTTTTACATACTTGTCCACCTTTCCAGCAGTTGATTCTTCAATAAACTAGGTAAACTTTCATGATCCAAAACTAACCATGTCGTGATGGCGCCTATCGTGGTATTAGGCTAGCCGACACATTATCAAAAACACATTGATATTTCATTCTTAAGATATAATTCAAAGTTATTCATTATAAAACCTTCATAAAAGAGTTCAAATCAAAACAAAAGTGAGAAAAAGAAAGTCCGACATCGGGGTGTCACTAGTCATGAGCAACTACTACAACTGTCTGACAATATCAAGACTATTATAGTCTAGAGAATAACCAAATACAAATAAGGAAAGATAAAGAGGGAGAAAAGCAGGTTTGCGATCGCTAGGCAGCTACCTTGCTAACTTTGATAGATCTGTGACTGAATAATCAACAACCGCCACCATGTCCAGAAACGCCTGGATCTGCACACAAAATGTAGGGAGTAACGTGAGTATGCCAATTCAGCAAGTAACAACAGTAAATAAAGACTTAGAAGTAGTGACGAGCAAATTGCAAGTACAGTTCATATCACCAAAAACTTACTAAAATGCGGCATGCGTTAAAACCAGAGTTTGAGTCAAATCAACTCATTTAAATCCAATTTCCAGTAAAATCATTTAAAAACATCTTTCAACAGTTTTCAAACAAAGGCTCAATGCAAACGTGAGCAAAAATAATGAAATCATATACAACCCATCAGGCAAACATCACTCATATACAGCCCCTCGGGAAAACCTCACAGTCACTCATGCCTCTCAATCACTCAGCACTCAGCACTCGTAATCAGTAGGTATTTGCGCTCACTGGGGGTGTGTACAGACTCCGGAAGGGCTCCTTCAGCCCAAGCGCTCTATCAAACCAATCGTGGCATAAATCAATGACGCCCTCGGACTATATCAAATATGTTGCGGCATGCAGCCCGATCCCATAAATATCCTTATAAATCAAGCCCTCGGCCTCACTCAGTTATAAACCTCTCCAGCCTCTTGGGCTCTCAGAAAAACAAAGTATCCAGCCCAAAAAACATTTATGTGATGCATCAAAATAGAGTGATAGAGACTGAGTTATGCAGTAAATATGTATAAACATGACTGGGTATAGATTCTCCATCAAAAACAATGACAGGACAGCAAGAGAAGAGTAAAAATTGTTTGGGGTAGCCATTTTTAAAGTGGTATTTACTTTTTATCCAGCATTTTTAATGCTTAGAAATATTAGCCACTAGTCTATTAAAATTAATATGAAAAGACCGTGTTACCCTTTCTTCTATCTCTTTCATGTGTTAGGGGGAAACCTAGCGAGCACACGGTCATGACAGACATTCCACAGGAAGCTCTCATGGTGAATTCTCTAGACTGGTTGCAAGTACTAAAAACGAAGGCTCAAAACCTAAGATTAGAAGTGGCCAACTCTTAGTAGGAAGACGAATCTAGTTTTGGATGCTGTCAAGGCTTCGATTGACAAAGGTTTCGAAACTATGGAGATTGTAAATTGATTGTTGCTAGTCACACAAATTGGATACTTGTATAAATTGGTGCTACGCTTTAAACTGCAGTCTAGATGCTTTGGTTTGCATGTGTGATCGTATGCAATTATGGTGGTAGATGTATTTCGGTTTGTGATTTATGTGATGGATTTTTGGTTTTCTGCTACGTTATGGATCCTGAACTTACAGTTACAAATTCAAAATTTAAGGACAATAGGTCCTGAACTTAGGCTAAGAAGCCCAAAAGTTAAGGACCTAGGAAGCCCAAAAGTTAAGGACAATAGGTCCTGAACTTAGACTAACAAGCTCAAAAGTTAAGGACAAGTAGTCCTTAACTTAGAGTTACAAGCACATAAATTAAGGACAGGTGGTCATGAACTTCGAGTTCCAAGTTCAAAAGTTAAGGAAATGTAGTCCTGAAGTCCTCAACTTAGAGTTCCAAGTTCAAAAGTTAAGGACATGTAGTCCTGAAGTCCTGAACTTAAGTTCAAAAGTTAAGGACATGTAGTCCTGAAGTTAAGTTCAAAAGTTAAAGACATGTAGTCCTGAAGTCCTGAACTTAGAGTTCCAAGTTCAAAATTTAAGGACATGTAGTCCTGAAGTCCTGAACTTAGAGTTACAAGTTCAAAAGTTAAGGACATGTAGTCTTGAAGTTAAGTTCAAAAGTTAAGACACGTAGTCCTGAAGTCCTGAACTTAGAGTTCCAAGTTCAAAAGTTAAGGACATGTAGTCTTGAAGTTAAGTTCAAAAGTTAAGACACGTAGTCCTGAAGTCCTGAACTTAGAGTTCCAAGTTCAAAAGTTAAGGACATGTAGTCCTGAAGTCCAGAAGTTAAGTTCAAAAGTTAAGGACATGAGCAGAAGGGTATTTTCGTCTGGGTAGGTAAAGTTTATTAAAGCAGTGGCTAAAGACTAAAGACATTTTAAACAGTGACTTAAAAGTAAATACATGTATTATTAGTGGTTAACCGTGCACTTCCTCCCAAGAAAAGACCTCTAAGGGTTCAAACAACGATGGCATAAGGCCTAAACATGGCATCCAACCTGATTGCAGAAATTCTTTCTAAAAAACATAAGGAGTATATAGTTTCAACAAAATATTCAACTTTACAGTTGATACGGGACGGACCAAGTCACTATCTCCAACGGTGCACACACACACGCCCATTACCTAGCATGTGCGTCACCTCCAAATAATCACATGACATAAAAATCCGGGGTTTCATACCCTCAGTACTAGATTTACATTCGTTACTTACCTCAAACCGATCAAATATCTATTCTGCGATGCTCTTTCCCCTCGATTCGGCCTTCAAATGCTACGAATATATTCACAACCAGTACAATACCATCAATATACACTAAAGGAATAAATTCCACAAGAAAACTACCAAAATAGACCCAAAACACGAGATCGGCTCAAGCCCCGCCCCCAGGCCCACATCTCGAAATTTAACAAAAATTACAAAACTTTAAAGCCCATTCACTAACGAGTCCATACATATGAAATTTATCAAAATCTGACATCATTTGGTCCCTCAAATCCTCACATCAAGCTCTCCAAAATTCCAAGCCCTAACCCCTCATTTGCACCCCTAATTTCCACTAATTAGATGATAATACAATGGGAAAACACCATAGATAGGAGTATTAGAGCTCAAGAAACTTACCTCACTGAAAACCCTTGAATCTCCCTTAAAAATCACTCTCAAAGCTGCAAGCACCGACTTGAAAATGGTGGAAACGAACCAAAATTCGCGAAGTCTCCTTTTTATACTTTCTGCCAGGACTTTCGCACCTACGGTGCCACATTTGTGCAAGAACATCAGCCTGCGGAAACCACTAAAGCCCTTAATTTTCGCACCTGCGCCATAGGTTCTGCACCTGCGGGTGCGCACCTGCGCGTCTCTTTCGCTTCAGTGGAACTGGCTCAACTCTTCTCTTCCGCATCTGCGCCCCCAGGTCTCGCACCTGCGGGCTCGCAGATGCGACCACTCCTACGCACTTCCAGCTCCAGCCCTGGCCTTCCATTTTTGCACCTGCGGCTACCCAAGCGCACCTACGACCTCGCATTTGTGGCTCCCTATCTGCAGGTGCAGAAAACACCAGCAGCCTCAAGCGCCAACAGAATCAGCCATCTCCCCAAGTCCAAAATCGATCTGATAACCACTCAAAACTCACCCGAGGCCCTCGGGACCTCAACCAATCATACCAACAGGTTATATAACCCCATATGAACTTAGTCGCACCTTCAAATCACTCAAAACAACATCAAAACACCAAATTACCCTCGGATTCAAGCCTAAGAACTTCTAAACTTCCAAATTCTGCAAACGACGCCGAAACCTACCAAACCACGTCTGAATGACCTCAAATATTTTCCCACACGTCACAAATGACTCTACGAACCTACTCCAAATTTTGGAATTCCATTCCGGCCCCGATATCAAATTTTCCACTACCGACCAAAATTGCCAAATTTCTAACTTTCGCCAATTCAAGCCTGATTCTACCACGGACCTCCAAATCACATTCCGGACGCGCTCCTAAGTCCAAAATCACCTAACGGAGCTAACTGAACCATAAAAATCCAAATCTGAGATCGTATACACATAAGTCAACATCTGATTCACTTTTCCAACTTAAGCTTCTAAATAGGAGACTAAGTGTCTCATTCCATTCCGAAACCACTCCGGACCTGAACCAACCAACCCGATACAATACAATATAGCTGTAACACACAAAAGAAGCAGAAATGGTAGAAACATGGCTATAACACTTGAAACGAACGACCGGGTCGTTACATCCTCCCCCTCTTAAACAAATATTTGTCCTCGAACGAGTCTAGAAAAATACCTGGAGTCACAAATAGGTGTGGATATTTTCTCTACATCTCCCGCTCGGTCTCCCAGTTGGACTCCTCCACAGGCTGACCTCTCCACTGCACCTTTACTGAAGCTATATCCTTTGACCTCAACTTTCGAACCTGCCGATCCAAAATGACCACCGGGTCCACATCATAAGTCATATCACCCCCCTAACTAAACCGTGCTGAAGTCCAAAACATGGGACGGATCGCCAACATACTTTCGGAGCATGGAAACGTGAAATACTGGGTGCACACTCGACAAGATGGGTGGCAAGGAAAGCTTATAAGCCACCTCCCCTATCCTCCGAAGCACCTCAAAAGGCCCGATGAACCGGGGGCTCAAATTTCCCCTCTTACCAAACCTCATAACACCCTTCATGGGTGATACTTTCAGCAAAACCTTCTCCCCAACCATAAAAGACACATCACAGACCTTCCTGTCCGCATAGCTCTTTTGTCTAGACTGCGCCTTGCAAAGCCACTCCTGAATCAATTGCACCTTATCTAATGCATCCTGAACCAAGCTTGAACCCAAGAGCCTAGCCTCACCCGACTCAAACCATCCTACCGGAGATCTACACCTCCTCCCATATAAAGCCTCATACGGATCCATCTGAATACTCAACTGATAACTGTTGTTATATGCAAACTCTGCGAGTAGTAGAAATTGATCCCATGAACCCCCAAAGTCAATTACACAAGCACGCAACATGTCCTCCAATATCTAAATAGTGCACTCGGACTGTCCATTCGTCTAAGGGTGAAAATTTGTGCTCAACTCAACCTGAGTAGCCAACTCTCGCTGCACGACCCTCCAAAACTGCAATGTGAACTGAGTACCTCTATCTGAAATGATGGAATTTGGGACACCATGCAGGCGGACAATCTCTCGAATATAAATCCCTGCCAACCGCTCTGAAGTGTAAGTAGTACCAATTGGGATGAAGTGCACGGACTTGGTCAGCCGATCCACAATAACCCAAATAGCATAAAACTTCCTCGAAGTCCGTGGGAGCACAACTATAAGTTCCATGGTGATCCTCTCCCACTTCCACTCCGGAATATCTAATCTCTGAAGCAAGCCGCCCGGTCTCTGATGCTCATACTTAACATGCTGACAGTTGAGACACCGAGCTAAAAATCCAACTATATCCTTCTTTATCCGCCTCCACCAATAGTGTTGTCTCAAATCCTAATACATCTTCGAGTCACCAGGATAGATGAAATACCACGAGTTGTGGGCCTCCTCAAGAATCAACTCTCGAAGCCCATCTACATTAGGCACACATATCAGGCCCTGCATCATCAACACACCATCATCACCCATAGTCACATCCCTAGCATCACCTCGCCGGACCATGTCCTGAAGAACGAGCAAGTGAGGGTCATCATACTGATGCTCCCTGATACGGACATAAAGAGAAGACCTGGAGACCACGCAAGCCAATACTCGACTAGGCTCCGAAATATCCAATCTCACAAGTTGGCCCGCTAAGGCCTGAACATCCAATGCCAACGGTCTCTCTACTGCTGGAAGATATGCTAAACTCCCTAAACTCTCTGCCCGGCGACTCAAAGCATCGGCCACCATATTTTTCTTCCTCAGATGGTACAGAATAGTGATATCACAGTCCTTAAGAAGCTCTAACCATCTTCATTGACTTAAGCTTCTTCTGCTTAAACAGATGCTGCAGACTCCAGTGATCAGTATAGATCTCACAATGAACCCTATACAAATAATTACGCCAAATCTTCAAGGCGTGAACAATGGATGCTAACTCAAGATCATGGACAGGATAGTTCTTCTCATGGGTATTCAACTGGCGTGAGGCATAAGCAATCACCCTACCCTCCTGCATCAGAACACATCCAATGCCTATCCTCGAGGCATCACAATACGTTGTGTAAGAAACTGAAGTTGATGGCAGAACTAACACTGGAGTTGTGGTCAAGGCAGTCTTGAGCTTTTGGAAGGTCTCCTCACACTCGTCTAACCACCTGAACAGAGCACCCTTTTGGGTCAATTTGGTCAAGGGTGATGCAATAGATGAAAATTCCTCCACAAAGTGACGGTAATAACCAGCCAAACCAAGAAATCTCCTAATCTCCGTGGCTGAGGATGGTCTAGGCCAACTTTGCACCGTCTCTATCTTCTTCGAATCCACCTGAATACCCTTATTCGACACCACGTGTCCCAAGAATGCTACTGAACCGAGCCAAAACTCACACTTGGAGAACTTTGCATAAAGCTTCTCCTCCCTCAATCTCAGTAATACAATCCTCAAATGCTGAGCATGCTCCTCCTAGCTACGAGAGTACACCAGGATGTCATCAATGAATATAATAATGAACGAGTCCAAATAGGCATGGAATACATTGTTCATCAAATGCATGAACGTTTCTGGGGCATTGGTCAACCCAAAAGACATCACCAAGAACTCATAATGGCCATAACGGGTCCTGAAAGTTGTCTTAAGAATATCCGAATACCGAATCTTCAGCTGGTGATACCCGGATCTCAAATCAATCTTGGAGAACACCCACGCTCCTTGAAGTTGGTCAAATAAATCATCAATACGAGGCAAAGGATACTTGTTCATGATTGTGGCCTTGTTCAACTTCCTGTAATCAATGCACATCCTCATGGAACCATCCTTTTTCTTCACAAATAGAACTGGTGCACCCCAAGGTAACACACTAGGCCGAATAAACCCCTTATCAAGGAGTTCCTTCAGTTGTTCCTTCAAGTACGTCAGTGCCATATGATACGGTGGAATAGAAATGGGTTGAGTGCCCGGAACCAAATCAATACCAAAGTCAATATCCCTGTCAGGCGGCATGCCTGGCAGGTCTGCAGGAATCACATCTGGAAAATCACGTACCATCGAAACAGAATCAATGGTAGGAGTCTCTGCACTAATATCCCTCACAAAAGCCAAACAAGATAGGCAACTCTTCTCAACCATACGCTGAGCCTTCAGATATGAAATCATCTTACTTGGTACATAATCTATAAAACTGCTCCACTCAACCCTCGAAAATTTCAGCATCGCCAACGTCTCGGTCTTAGCGTGACAATCTAGAACAGCATGACATGGAGATAATCAATCCATACCCAATATCACATCAAAGTCAACTTTAGCAGCAAAAGGTCCACTCGGGTCTCCAGACCCCCAATAGTCACCAACATGACCGATATACGCGGTCCACAACAATAGTATCGCCCACAGGAGTTGATACATGAACATATAAAACTAAAGACTCACAAGGTATATCCAAAAAATGAGCAAAATATGAGGAAACATATGAATACGTGGAACCAGGGTCAAATTAATACTGAGACATCTTGGTGGCAGAATGAGACAATACTTGTAATCACGACATCCAAAGAAATATAATCAGGTCTGGATGGGAGTGCATAGAAACGGGCCTGCCCACCACCTGATCGTCCTCCCCCTCTAGGGCGACCCCTAGCTGACTGACCTCCTACTCTAGCTAGTTGGGAGGGTGGTGAAGTAACTGGTACTGAAGTCGATGGCTGACTCCTCTGCTAATGCGGACCCCATGACGATGAGGACACTGCCTCCACATATGCCCAAACTCCCCACACTCAAAATAACCCCCTAGTGCGGAGGATAAAGACTGAAGGGAACCCCTAACACTGGGATAACTGGTAGAAGAACCTCGCATGGAGGAGCCCTGAAATGATGGAGCACGAGACGAACTCTCGGCTGGGAGGGCACTGAATGATGAGTGGCCCTGATGAGAACTCTGAGAACCATGGCCCGATGATGCACCATGGTGAACTAGGCGAGCTGACTGAGCATGCCTGAATGGACGGCCTCTGTCATGCTGGAACTGGCCCCCATGAGGAGCACATTGAATCCACCCTGTCCACGAGGCCTATTGGCCTCCCTCTCAACCCTCTCCTAACCGAAAACCATCTTAATCTGTCGAGCAACGTCGATAACCTCATCAAAAGTAGCACCAGACACTCTCTCTCTAGTCATAAGCAATCGAAGCTGGAAAGTGAGGCCATCTATAAACCTCATGATCCTCTCTCTATCTGTGGGAACCAACCAGATAGCATGACGGGCTAAATCTGAGAATCGCAGCTCATACTGAGTCACAAACATATCACCCTGACGAAGCTGCTCAAACTATCTGCGCAGCTCTTCTCTACGAGACTGAGGCACAAACTTCTCCAGAAAGATAACGGAGAACTTCTGCCAAGTAAGGGAAGGGTGTTGCGCCAACCGTCCTATGTCTCTCGTAAGCCTCCCACCAACTGAATGCAGTCCCAGAGAACTGGAAAGTAGTAAATGAGACCCCACTGGTCTCCAGAATACCTGTTGTACGGAGCATCCTCTGACACTTATCCAAGAAATCCTGTACATCCTCACCCTCTGCACCACTGAAATATGGAGGCTGGAGTCTCCCAAACCTCTCCAATCTATGCTGCTCATCCTCAGGAATAAATGGAACCACATAGTCCTGAGCAGCTGCAACCGACTGGGCTGGTGGTGCCCCCGGTGTCTGAAGTCCCTGAACAACCTTGCTCAGCTGTGCGGGCGGTAGGAGTTTGAGTGCCTCCCCCGGCCTGAGAAGTAGTTGCGGCCGTAGAAATATAGACCGCCTGATCAAGGCCAGTACATACTGATAAGATCTGAGCCAGGGCCTCTTGAAGTCCAAGAATCACAATAGGCACAGGTGGTGCCTGAGTTGGTCTCGCTGGGGCATCTGCGACTGGGACCTGGTCTGGAGCAACTGGAGGGTCTACAGGTACTGCCCTGGTTGCTGTGTGGGCTGCACCTCTACCCCTACCATGGCCTCGACTGCAGCCTCGGCCTCTCGCGGGCCTGCTGGTGGAACTGGTGGCTGGTCACCCTATCCGGCAGTGCGAGTCCTCACCATCTGTGGGAGAATGAAACAATAGAAGTTTAGTAGCAGAATCAATGGATTCGCACGAAAAGAATTCAAGAATGTGAGGTTTTTCTTAAGGGTTCTACAACCTCTCGAATATAAGTACGGACGTCTCCGTACCGATCCGCAAGACTCTACTAAACCTGCTCATGACTCGCGAGACCTATGTAACCTAGGCTCTGATACCAACTTGTCACGACCCAAAACTAACCCTTTCGTGATGGAGCCTATCGTGGTACTAGGCCAGCCGACACATTACCAAAAACACATTGATATTTCATTCTTAAGAGATAATTCAAAGTTATTCATTATAAAACCTTCGTAAAGGAGTTCAAATCAAAACAAAAGTGCGGAAAAGAAAGCCCGACATCGGGGTGTCACTAGTCATGAGCAACTACTACAACTGTCTGACAATATCAAGACTATCATGGTTTGGAGAATAACTAAATACAACTAAGGGAAGATAAAGAGGGAGAAATGCAGGGCTGCAATCGCCAGGCAGCTACCTTGCTAACTCCAATGGATCTATGACTGAATAATCAACAACCGCCACCATGTCCAGAAACGCATGGATCTACACATAAGGTGCAGGGAGTAACGCGAGTACGCCAACTCAGTAAGTAACAACAGTAAATAAAGACTGAGAAGTAGTGACGAGCAAATTGCAAGTACAGTTCATATCACCAAAAACTTAATAAAATATGGCATGCTTTAAAACCAGAGTTTGAGTCAAATCATCTCGTTTAAATCTAGTTTCCAGTAAAATCATTTGAAAACATCTTTCAACAGTTTTCAAACAAAGGCTCAATGCAAACGTGAGCAAAAATGATGAAATCATACACAGCCCCTCAGGCAAACACCACTCATATACAGCCCATCGGGAAAACCTCACAATCACTCATGCCTCATAGTCACTCATGCTTCCCAATCACTCAGCAATCGGCACTCGCACTCAGTAGGTACCTGCGCTCATTGGGGGTGTGTACAGACTCTGGAGGGGCTCCTTCAGCCCAAGCGCTATATCAAGCCAATCATGGCATATATCAATGAGGCCCACGACCTATATCAAACATGCTCTGGCGTGAAGCCCGATCTCATAAATATCCTCACAAATCAGGCCCTTGGCCTCACTCAGTCATAAACCTCTCCAGCCTATCAGACTATCAAAAAAACAAAGTATTCAGCCCAAACAACATTTGTGTGATGCATCAAAATAGAGTGATAGAGACTGAGTTATGCAGTAAATATGTATAAACATGACTGAGTATAGATTTTCAATCGAAAACAATGAGAGGAAAGCAAGAAAAGGCCTCTAAGGTTCCAAACAACACTGGCATAAGGCCTAAACATGGCATCCAGTCTAATTTGCAGAAATTCTTTCTAAAACACATAAGAAGTATATAGTTTCAACAAAATATTCAACTTTACAGTTGATACGGGACGGACCAAGGCACAATCCCTAACAGTGCACGCCTACACGCCTGTCACCTAGCATGTGCGTCACCTCCAAATTATCATATGACATAAAAATTCGAGGTTTCATACCCTCAGGACTAGATTTACAATTGTTACTTACCTTAAACCGATCAAATCTCTACTCCGCAATGTTCTTGCCCCTTGATCTGGCCTCCAAATGCTCCGAATCTATTGACAACCAGTACAATACCATCAATATACGCTAAAGGAATGAATTCCACAAGAAAAACTACCAAAATAAACCCAAAACCCGAAATCGGCTCAAACCCGGCCCCCGGGCCCACGTCTCGAAATTCAACAAAAATTACAAAACTTGAAAACCCATTCACTCACGACTCCATACATACAAAATTTATCAAAATCCAACATTCTTTGGTCCTTCAAATCCTCACATCAAACTCTCCAAAATCTCAAGCCTTAACCCCTCATTTTCACCCATAATTTTCACTAATTAGATGATAATACAATGGGAAAACACCATAGATAGGAGTATTATAGATCAATCAACTTACCTCATTGAAAACCCTTGAATATCCTTTCAAAATCACTCTAAAAGCTCCAAAAACCGACTTGAAAATGGTGGAAATGAACCAAAATTCACGAAGTCTCCTTTTTATACTTTCTGCCCAGGCCTTTCATACATGCGGCTAATTATGCGCACCTATGGTTCTGCATCTACACAAAAACATTTGCACCTGCGGAAACCACTAAAGTCCTTCATTTCCACACCTGTGCCCCAGGTTCCTCACTTGCGGGCACGCACCTGCGCATCTCTTCTGCTTCTGTGGAACTGGATCAACTCTTCTCTTCTGCATCTACGCCCCAGTTTCGCACCTGCGGGCTCGCAGATGCAACCAATCCTACGCACCTACGGCTCCAGACCTAGCCTTCCATTTCTGCATCTACGTCTACCCATGCGCACCTGCAACCTCGCACCTGCGGCTCCCCATCCGCAAGTGCAAAAAACACCAGCAGCCTCAAGCAACAACAAAATCAGCCATCTCCCCAAGTCCAAAATCGATCCAATAACCACTCGAAACTCACTCGAGGCCCTCGGTACCTCAACCAATCATACCAACAGTCATATAACCCATACAAACTTAGTCGCACATTCGAATCACTCAAAACAACATCAAAACACTAAATTACCCTCAAATTAAAGCCTAAGAACTTAAACCACGTCCGAATGACCTCAAATTTTTTCCCACATGTCACAAATGACTCTACGAACCTACTCCAACTTCTGGAATTTCCATTCCGACCCCGATATCAAATTTTTCACTGCCTACCAAAATTGCCAAATTTCCAACTTTCGCCAATTCAAGTCTATTTCTACCACAGACCTCCAAATCACATTCCAGATGCGCTCCTAAGTCCAAAATAACCTAACAGAACTAATCGAACCACAAAAATCCAAATCTGAGATCGTTTACACATAAGTCAAGTCAACATCCGGTTGACTTTCCAACTTAAGCTTCTAAATAGGAGACTAAGTGTCTCATTCCACTATGAAATCACTCGGAACCCAAACCAACCAACCCGATACAATACAATACATCTGTAAAGCACAAAAGAAGCAGAAATGGGGGGAAGCGGGGCTATAACTCTCGAAATCACCGGTCGAGTCGTTACATAAACTCGGTAAGATCCTTAATCTCCATTTCTTCTTCATAATCCTCGTATTCCTGTTTTTTGACAGTCCTCTTTCTCTTTGATTGGATCTTTTTCCCTTTCATTTTTTTTCTCCTCCATTCTCTTTTCCTTATTCTAGTTTTCTCCTTCTGTTCATCTGAAGGATGAACACTAGCCAACTTAGTCATATACTGATCAAAAATTAAATTTGTTACCGCACATCTTGATTTTGGATAACTTAGAAGGTGATAGTAATATTTTTTGCGCAAGAAATATATGCCACTTCAATATGTTGCAAATGAACAACAACAAAAGAAAATATAATTCATAACAAAAAATAGGTTTAGCTAATGAAATAAAAAAAAATTGCATGCATAAGTATGAAGTTTAGAAAAAACGCATTACAAAACTACAAACTACATGACAAAAACTTAAGCATACTCAGTATGAAGTGTTATGAGATAACCTAAAAAACTTCAGCATGTTTGATTTAAAGTTTAGAAAAAAAAACTTCAGGATAAAACTAGAGACTGCATGGCAAAAACTTCAGCATGTTTGGTCTGAAGTTTTAGCAAATAAGTAAACAAATTTAGCATAAAGTTTACCAAATTACAGTACAAAAACTTTAAAACAAACATAAGCTGAAGTTTTGGGAAATCAGTTGAAAACCAATTCAAAAAACAAACCTAATAACTTACTTCATCTAAAAGATCAGAGGTAAGGTCCACAAGCTTGGTAAAGAATGACTTTGGAATATCAATTCAAGCTAATCTTAATGGCTTGGAATTATATTCACTGGCATTCGTTTTCAAACAGTCTGTAAATCTCTGCATCAATCCACTATCTTGATTAACATAATGGAAGGGACACCTTCGTGTAGTCTTTCCTACTTTCCAATCTTGTCCTCTTCGCTTTTGTTTTTCGAATGATGTAAGGAGATTTCAACCAAATACTCTATATACGAATCCTTTTCCCTATTTTAGCTGGGGTTTTTTTTTGCTTGCTCTTCCTGTTGTTCTCTCACAACTAAGTGTTGCGGTTCAGCAGCAGGGGAAAAATCCACAGCCATGGGGCAGATACTTGACCAACTCTCTGTTGTTCACGATGTTTTTTTCTATCTTCACCAACAACAACAACAACAGAATTACCTTCTGAACCATTCCCTTTTAAACTACTCAGCAAAAATGAACATAACTTAAAGTTGGGGATATCACTGGTGTCACTCAAAACATTAGGAGAACTGGACATCTTTCTTCTCTTAGGATTTGGAAGAAGTTGTGATGCATCAGATGATATCTGCAAAAAACAAGCAAAATATATACATAAATACAACTGATATAAAACACACATTAGGCAAAAAAACACCCTGTAATCAAATTGCAGCAAATAACTACCTGGTCTAAGTGTTGCGACACAGATGGTGTTTGCATTCCAACGGATCCACTTGCATTACCTTCAGATACGCCTATATCTTCATGCAAAAAAAAAAATACTGACTAAATTTTAAAAATACTGCAAAGACACTTCACACCTGTCTGTGAGCCAACATGTGTGAATATATGTATTTCTCCTTTTTCATATAGCCGAATGAGCTCGCCAATTTTTTTTCCAGCTACATTGAGTCTTTCTGAATAATCATAAAAAAGCATAAAAAAAAGTATGTAAAATTTCAAACTGAAAATATATACTTGGATCAAATATAATAAATTTGTAATCTATAGAATATCTTGACGTCTGTCTTCCACTGCGATTTTGCCAAACTACATACCTTTGTCGATCTCAATAGCTCCAGCTTCATTAAATGGTGTAGCAACGTCGAGGAGTATTGGAGTATTCTATGGAAGGATTTTCTCGGCTCTTTCTTCATGCAATGCAGCATCATCTGGGAGTTTTTGAGTTGTATCAATTGAAGCACCACTATTTTCAACTTCCATTGCATATTCATAGAGAGGGGAGAGGGATCAATGACCTAAAAGATACATACATACATATATATATATATATATACACATATATATATATATATACACATATATATATATATATACACATATATATATATATATATAACATAGAAAATATTTATACCTGTAGTGATAAACTTCATGTGTCTCTACACCTAAAATTTCTTTGCAAATAGCTATTGCGTCCGCAAACAGATTGCCTTTCCTAATAGTAGTAGGGCATCACTCGGTGTCTGTTCTTCAGTACCAACAAGTTCATGATCTCCATCACCACACACATTGCCTTTTGCAATATCACTACCCAAAGCACAAGTCAATGCATGTTCTTCAGTATCGACAACTTCATCATCTGCACCGTTCTTACTTCCTACATTCTCGGTTGATAATTGTTCATCATATCCATCAACTTTGCTCAGTCTATCAAAACTAGAACATTCCTCTTCAACTTGTTGTTCAACACGTCGAACTTCCTCGAATACTTTAATGTCGTTCAAGAGCTACTTCCTCACCTGTTACATTTTCATCTGCAACTTTATCCAGTGGATCATGAGAAGCATTAATATTCGATAGAGGTTCTAACGAGTCATTCATCCTATCATATTGTCGATAGTTCATCAAATCAAAATCTGCGTCGCCATCATCCATTCCTTTTGATTTGTCGATAATCTTAAACAACTTTTCAAACTTCTCATCAAAATATTCTTATAAAAAATTACTAACAATGATTAATCTGAATAACATTAGCAGAAAAAATAGACTTCTCTATAAATAAGCTTACCTTGACTTTTTTCAAAACCTCATCCACAAATAGCAGATCACTCATCCCGTTGAAACTCCTCAACAACTTTTTTCGCGATCATGCGCCTTTCTTTTTCCGCATGGATTTTAACCTCCGTCATTATCCTTTAGTATAGAAATAGAAACAGCACAATAGTTTCAGAATATAGAGACACAGAACAAAACTTCAGGTCTAAGCATGCGGAAGTTTAGCAAATGCAGAACACAACTTTAACTACTAGAATGCTGAAGTTTGTCGCAAACAGAACAAAAAATTCAGCTAAAACATGTTGTAGTTTTACAAAACACAAAAATAAAAATACCAACTCAAAACTTACACGACATATTGTGTTGACTAATCCATTGCCAAACGCTGTTTTATAACGGTTACAACGACTCTGGGTACGAGGTGATTCGCCAATTACAAGAGTTCGATTGGTTTATTTTGATTGACTCCAACTACGTAGTGATTCACCAGTTGAAGGAACCAGATTCAGTACCTTTGAACGAATTCGACTGCATAGTAATTGTCCAATTAAAGGCATTGAATTCAATTCCTCTTCGGTAGGAATTATATCTGATATCCTAAATGTCCGATATTTCTGTTTAATACAAAAAAGTATATTATGAAAATTAAAATAAAACTGATACGTCAACATATTAACACAACTACAGGAAAAAAAGGAAATAAAAAATATTAACTTACACCATGATTATTGAATTAATCCTCATGAAGTTCGTTAAATTTAGGCTCTTCCTAAGATACATAACATAACATCATGGGAACCTGAGGGGCATCAAGGTAGTCGTCCTCTTTTAAATACTTCTCTCGAATATCTGGAAAGCGCTCATAGAACCAAACACATAGTGGAAATGAAAATCCACCTACGGTATACTCAGTTTATTTTTGTCCTGGTTGTCCAAAGAATGTTTCATTGAGGTAATGAACTTCTCATAATACGCATTACCCCAAGGATAATCAGCACGGGCCTTATCGTCTTCAACAATAGCTGCATACTCCACCAACACAGTTGATTCATTCTTTCTTCCAAATAAAATAGACTCCACAACAAGAATTTCCATAAGCTTCACAGCATCTTCATCACTCTCGCATACATGTTTGAAATTCACATTATCCTTTTTAATTTATATTCCAGGTCATATAATCTCGAATGTCCTTCAAGGTCACATCCTTAGACTTCCGAAAATAGCGCTTCAGAATCTTGCTCTCTTGTTTAATTGGTTTTTCAACATTATGTGTTGTGATCCTCAAATCGCACATAATGTGAAAGTCTTCAAGGCTGAACGAATTATTATGGCCAAAAATCTTGAAACTAATGGAGTCTCGATCATTGGTGAATACGCGAGAAAGAATCAAACAATGAACCAACTTCATGGTGCAATGGAAATTCTCCATAGCCATAATATACCGAAATGTACCATTATTCAGCTTCTCCTATTGTGTAGGAGTCAAAAAGTTACAATTAAACGCTTCAATTCGTGGTTCCCCTTCCAGTAAGCACGACAGTTAAATCAATCTCCAAACTCATAATATATGTCCCCTGATTTTGTAGGTAGAGCAATAGGGACTGAAGGAGCTTTGCGTATTCTACATGCTTTAGGTGCTTTAGGATCTTTAGGTGCTTTAGGATTTGTAGGTGATTTGGATTTTGTAGATGCCACCTGTTCACAAAAAAAAAAGATAGGAAAAATAACGTCAGAACATTATAAAAAAAAATCAGTTAAAATTTCAGCACACTTTGGCTTAAGTTATATTTTAGATCCATCTAACTTCAAAGAAATACAGGACATAACTTCAGCTCGAAGAATGCTGAAGTTCAGCAAATATAAAATAAAAACGTCAGCTCCTAAAATGCTGAAGTTCAGCAAATATAAAACAAAAACTTCAGCTCCTAGAATGCTGAAGTTCAACAAATACAAAACAAAACTTCAGCTCCTAGAATGCTGAAGTTCACCAATTACAAAACAAAAACTTCATCAAAAACTCGAAGTTCAGCAAGTACAATACAAAACAAAACTCCAGCTCCTAGAATGCTGAAGTTCACCAATTACAAAATAAAAACTTCAGCAAAAATATGTTGTAGTTTTTACAAATACAGAACACAAATTCAACTCCAATAATGCTGAAGTTCATAAAAAATATAATAAAAACTGCAGACAAAACATACTTACTTATACAAAACACAAAGCAAAATTTCACCTCCTACAATTAAGTTATCCTTGAAGTATTATAAACTTCACACTTTAATAGCATCATCTATTTAACTCTCAAATTTTTTAAAAATTTCAACATCTCCAAAAATCACTGAAGAATTTATAGAATTTCATAAAAAACACAAACACAGTTTCAAAAAATCAAAAAACACAGTCGTAAAAGTAAAACCTAGAAAACTAATGCACTAATCTAAGTAACCTTAGGAAACTATTTTACCATTTATAATAAAGGGAAACGATTAAACTAAGATGACTATCAACAAAAAACCAGAAATTAAATCATAAAAATATTATTAAAATAAAACCCAAAAAGTTAATGCAATGTACAAAAGCAACCATTAAGATCGTACCTGTGATTCTACGTAATGTTGTTGGGGGAAACAATTGAAAAATCAAGAAAAATGACAAAAACCGTTTGATTTCATAGAAGAACAAATCAAAAACGTGAAGAAGGGGAGAGAGACAGAGACAGTAGACAATATGGCGTATACTTAGAGAGAAAATAGTCTTTTATTAAAGAAGGGCAAAATCATCTTTTTAAAACGCTTTTAACAAAAAAAACGAATACGAATACAAACAGAAAAACAAAACAGGTACAGATTAAAATTAGACGATCAAATAGGGCGCTCCATGTAATTTTTACCTATAAGTATGCTTGATCTCATTGTTTTCATATATTCAGATTAAAGAAAATGAACATAGACCATAGTAGAAAAATTCCAAAAAGTACTTTAAGAAAAAAATAGAAAGTTTCCCAAAATTAGAAGACTCAATCAGCTTAAACCACGTGACGAATAGTAATGATCTTTGGTCAATCAACAAGTTTGACTGCACAATTTCCTCGTGAACCTACGAAACAGAGAATCAGAAGTCCAACAGACTGAATTCCCAACAATAGAAAATTCGAAAGCGAATTCGAATCGAATTTCAAAAAGAAAAAAAAGAAAAAAAAACGCTACCAATACCACATTCACATTTCCTCCATTAAAGAGAAAGGTCCAGTTTTTGTTTTAGCTACATTTACAGTGAAGCTCAGATCAGATCAATGGCTGAAATCTCAACACAGGACAAGCCTAAGCCGGGTTTAAGAAAGCCGGTTTTCGTAAAAGTGGAGAATTTAACGCCTGGAACTAACGGCCATACGCTGATCGTGAAAGTTCTGGAATCGAATACTGTGTTGCAGAAGGGACGTTCGGTGTCTCCGCATCTACGTAATACTCGCATTGCTGAGTGCCTGATCGGCGATGAGACCGGCACGATTCTATTCACTGCTCGTAACGATCAAGGTATAAAACAGTTAAATTGTGTGACCAAACTCATCTAAAATACGTCTATATTTTTTTATTTCAATTGTCAATAGCTTGTTTTTTTCTCTCGGGCGGAAAACAGGAAAATATTTTTGTTCAATAATTGGGTCGTACGGCTCAACAAAAATAATAAACCCAGTATAGTCCCAACATATGGGGTTTGGGAGGGTAGGCTGTGATAATTGGGTTGTACGACTCAGAAATTAGGAAATTTTGCTGTTCTAAATACTGTGATAAATTTAAACGCCTTGATTAGGCTGTTGTTTACATTTTCCATTTACGAGATTACGTACATGAGAGCTAATACATGTAGCGTATAATATACTATTAATAAGCAGAGGCTTATGTAGTGTTATGGTACCGGATTCGTCTTAATTCAGTACTTTCGACACGGAATATAAATTTAGTGTAAAAATTTACCAAAATTACAACATATACTGGATCTGAACACATAATTTTAAAAATATAATAAGGCAATACCAAGAATCGTAAATGCTGAACCAATAAAATTAAAATACTGGATCCTTTGTTAATAAGTACATTACCTTATTCTTTTAGATTTTTTGTCACTGTGTGTCACTGAAGCTATTGGGAGTGTTGATCATTGCGTGAATTCCATTCTGATACCACGATTTTCACTGAGGTGCTTTAAAATATAAAGAAGTAAAGGAGATTTGACATATGGTATACAACAACAATAACAACGGCTCAGTAAGATCTCACATGTGGGGTCTGGGGAGGATAGTTTGTACGCAGACCTTATCCCTACTCCGGAGAAGTAGAGAGAGGCAATTTCCGGTAGACCCTCGGCACAAGAAAAAAAGAGATAATGTATTAGTAACAACAAAGGAATCCAGAAATTTAACATATGGTATATATACATAAAAATTATTTAACCTATTTACACGGTGTAATTTTCCAGCAAGGTGACCTATGGTGCTAATTTTGAGTGAATAGACTTGTACGGATGTTTGATCTCTTTTGATATGGAATGATGTCTCTTTCAATTACACGTTTACCAAACTAAAGGAAGTGAGTCCACTAGTTAATATGTTTAAATTATACTTTTTTGAAAATATTAGCAGTTACACACCCACTAATTAGATGCTGGATTTGCCCCAGCTTGTTTTCAGTTTTGTTTGTGTATTGGTGGGAAAATTATTTGAGAAAAAGATGGACTTTTTAAAGAAATTGTAGGGCATCCAACAATGGAGGATTGGAAACTTTTAAGTCAGCGGATATAGAGTGCCATTATACTCATCATCTCTTCGTACAGTGTGTTAGTATAAAACACACACACACACAGAGGTCAAAGGCAGTAGAGGTGCACCCATTGCACTTACTTGTATCCATCACTAGCACTGAATTGTGTTTGAATTTAGATTTTACAATATGTCAAATGATAGTAGAACAGAGTACAAAGTTTGCTCGCTCACTTAACAATTAGAGGATATTGTTCTTGCTACCAAATTAAGAAATGTGCTACAGTGCTTGTTGAACGGGATGAATAAGAATAATCATTTTTCTATTGTGGGTTTATGGTTGTATGGCATCTATATTCAACAAGCACTATAGCACATTTCTTGGAGATTCAATCAGCTAATGGTTACAGCATTTTTGCCATTGGAGATTCAATCATATTCTCGCTTCAATGTCATGTAACAGCAGGAAGGTGAGGCTATTGCGCGGGGAGCTCCTCTCTTTCATTATTTTTTGCTTCTTTCTAATGGCTTGTACTTCCTTCATCCCATTTTCTTTGACTTAGTTATTAATTGAAAAGTAGACAGTATCTTCTTTAATGCTGTTCTTTTAGTTGTTTTTAGCTGGACAACTGTTGATCTAATTCATCTTATCTTTAGATGTGTAATCTTTTCCACAAAAAGATATATATCAGTGTCAATCCTCATAAAGTGAAGACTGTCTTATAAAATGGGATGATGTTAGTGGTGCTTTTTATTTCTTCAGCATAAGCAAGCTGAAATTGAGAACAGTACAAAAGCATTTCTTGAGCCAAGAGCTTTGGATGGTACCTTCTCTTGTCCATAATTTTCCCTTTGCCTACTTATTATGGAAGGCTCAGACACATTTTTTCTGTATTCTATCTCTCTTTATGAAAGATAAAATGATGCCTAGAATCTAGTTAATGCCTCTTGTGACATGGTGACTGAAGCCCCAATGAACAACATAACTATAATAGTCTTATGGATGAAAGTTTTCTCTTTGGGGAAGTTAGTAGTCTTTTACATGTTTTCAAAGGGCTGAACCAGAGGAGAGGGAGAGAGAGAGAGAGAGTTGTAGTAGTTGGTCGAACGAGAGACATGTAGTATGGTCACAAATCCTCAAACAAGTTGGAGACAAGCAGCTAACCTTTGCAGTAGAAGATTGTAGTGTTCGGACTAGTTAGAAATATAATATGGCATTTACTGGAGGATTACCTGCTCTAGGTAAATGTTTGAGTTCTGACGCAGGATTTAAAAAAAAAAAGGAAAAATGTGAATGCTCATCTATCGTAATATCTTTGATGTGTTTTGGCCGCTTCAAAAGAATGATAGGTGATGCTGTAATTGTATGGCGAATTTCTGTTTAATGTCTAATGTCGTACTTGACGCACGACCTAAGTTGCATACATTCAAAAGTCTATTTTAGGGCTCTAACTGTGAGACAAATACATTTAACATTGTAATTTATATATACTAATGTTGATTTATAGGTCTTTAAATGTTTGGAAAGAGGAAAAGTTCTTTGCTGAATACTAATTGCTTCATAAGAAAGTTGGAAACTTATGTATTTGCATGAAATAACTTCATACTATTGTTGATACTCTTCAGTGTTTTCTGAGGAAAAATTAATTTCTTCAGTTGATGTTAAATTCACTTCCTTCTCCATTCAGAGCCTATAACATCCTCGCAATACAATTTTTTTTTTATTTGGCACTGCTATATAGTGTTCTTTCTACTTTTAGTTTCTACAGTATTTTCTATGTTGTGTGTCTTTACTGTCTCTTTTCCTGATTACTTAGACTCTGATGTATTTCGAGTATATATTTGTGATCACAGTGTCTTTCATTGTACAAACAGTTGGCCAGTAATTCCTTTTAATCGTTGAAGCAATTCTCTTGTGGCTTATTTGCATACCATTTACTTTAAACTGCCAAGGAATCCAGCAATTCTCTTTTAGCTTTACATATTTGACATCATTTTCTCTTGTGTTAACGAAAATTTGTTTGATGCTTAAATTTGATGTGTGGTCAGTTGATCTGATGAAGCCTGGTGCAACTGTCATTCTTCGGAATGCCAAGATTGACATGTTCAAGAACACAATGAGACTAGCTGTCGACAAATGGGGACGTATCGAGGTTACTGAACCTGCTGCATTTGAAGTGAAACAGGGTAACAATCTCTCCCTTGTTGAATATGAGCTTGTGAATGTGGAGGAATGACTAGGATCTTTTGGTATCAGCTAACTAGTTAAAGTCATAGTTTTAGTACCAGTATTACTGTTGTCCTCTATTTTGCTATAGTTGTTTCCTTTGGGATGGGAAAACACTAACTTATGATAAAATTGGACTGTTTAATAGTTGGATGGCTCATTATTTTGGTAGGGGAAGCTCAAGAACTCACAGGGTGCAAAGGTGTAAAAAGAAAACTTACTCTAGTATTTATGGTGGATCTTTTCTGAAGCTTATGAATATTATTAACTTTATATATAGATCTAATTAAAGTGTGGTTGCTTTTTATTTTCATATTCGTTCATCCGCTCTCTCTGCTTAAAATGTTTTTGTTATTTGTGCTGTACAATCATCATTTATAACATCACTTCACTATAGTGGTTAAGTCTTTTCTTTGGAACCAAGTTTTTCATGTTATGTTATAATATATGTTCTCTTGACAATATTTCACTATAACAACCTAAAAATGTCGGATTAGACGAGGTTGTTATTAGTAGCGGAGGTAAGATTACTGCCAAGGGGGTTCGAAAAAAGGAAAAAGTTGAAAAGGTTGTAGCTAGTGGGAATAGAACCAACAATCTTACAAAAGTTTTGAACCACCTTGACCACTAAGCTATGCTTTTGGACTGTGACAAGGGGATTCAAAACATAATATACAGAGGTGTAAAATAAATTTTGCCTTACATATACAGTGTAATTTTTCGACGAAGAGGGTTCCGGTGAACACCTTTCCACCCCCTAAATCCGCCCCTGGTTGTTATAGTGAGGTTTGATGGTATATTTATGCCACCTACCTAAATAGCTAAGAAGATAAATATTGTATGATTATCGCGTTAGAATTTAATTAGAAACTTAACCATCTAGATACAGGGTCGGATTTAGGGGAGTGGAAGAGTGTTCACCCCCTTCGCTGAAAAATTACAACGTAAGGCAAATTCTATTATTTACTTCTATATATTATGTTTGAATCCTCTTGACACAGCCTAAAAAGCATAGCTTAGTGTGGTCAAGGGGGTTCAAAACCTTTGTAAGGTCATTGGTTCTATTCCCACTAACTACAATTCTTTTAACTTTTTTTTTTTTTTTAACCCCTTGACGGTAATCCAGCCTCCACCACAGTCTAGATAAAAACAAGTAAACTATATCGTCTGATTTGTGAGACAATAATCGAGTGTTTATATTTGAATAATAAAGTTTCCAAAAATGGCATGGTCAAACAATATGAAAGGAGCTTATCAAGTTAATACTTTAGTAGTCATGCTAGCAAGTCATGTGACAGATAAGTTTGTTTAATGTTTTCTCATAGATGATTGATTCCACGGGCAAACATTAAACCAATGTTAGTTATTCTCATCCATCAAACCATAGCATAAAAATATTGAGTTTAAATTTTATGTAATGATTGCATAGAAAATATTTGCACAATTAATCCCTTATAAAGTAATTATAAGTATATTTTTATTATAATTGGAGCTCCTGAATTACAAGGTGAAAGATGTCTCTCACTATAGGTTGAAATATTGCATTTCTTATAGTTTACTCTTTTATATTGATAAAAATATAGGGAGTTGGGCAGATTGAAGTGACACCGACTACTATAAGCCTATGACTTTAATAGAAAAAAAAAAATTAAGCTCTCTACTCCATTTGCTTTATAAAAATAGTAATTAATACGCGAAAAAGCATTCATTGTAAAAAAAAAATCACCACTTATATATATATATATATATATAAAAGTNGGGGGGGGGGGGGGTAGGATGGTGCTGTTGGGTGGGGTGGGGCTAGTTAAGTAAAGGGGGCCAGGTCCAAAATCTTGATTAAGATCCCAAATTAAATTATATCAAAGAGAAATCAGTAGCCATGTCAATATTACATAAACCCTCAGGTGCATGAACAAAGATTCCAACCACCATTATTTAATTTGTGGGGAATGTTATTTAATTTGTGGGGAATGTTATGCCCTTCCAATAGCCTGCATTTTTTGACAAACATTAGTTCAACTCTACCAAAGGAAGAAATGTTTTTTTTTTTTTTCGTGTATAGTATTTTGAGATAAATATTAGTTTAGAAGACTTACGGAAGTGGATCTGTCGCAACTATGGCTTGAGTTACTGGTCATATGGATGTCAAGCTAAGCTAATGCGCCAACTACCACGCCATATGGATGAACCCGACTCAATAATATTTTTTGCAACACTTGGATAAGGTACCAAACGAAGAAATGTCACTTCAAGATTGTTGATTTCGGATTAGTGATGTGCATAATAGGAAAGGACTAGATGATATAGATAAAGTTAGAAATGGTCAAAATAATTTTTTTAAAAGATTGCAAAATAGTTTATTAAATAAAGTTAATTAAGAAATTATTGGTGTACTACTTCAAATATCTTTCTTGTATTGAAGAAAAACCTTCCTTTTAACAACGAGAACTTTACATAAATGTCACAATTTAAAAGAAATATAACAAATTTTTAATATGAAATCCGATATTACAGTTGTGGCAGGAAAATATTTATATTTGTAGCACATAGTTCCATTAAAATAGAAATATTGATTATTAATCTCTAGACATAAGCAATTTGAATGGAAAGTCAATAATTCTCTGTACAAAAATCATGTCTTTCTTTTCTCTTTATCTATTAGCTCTCCTTCTTTTTCTTCATCTTCTTAATTTTGTTTTCTGCCGAAGTCAATATATTTTCTAAATTTGTTCCATTCGTTTTCTTTTTAATCATCTTTCTTAAATTTTTCTCTTCTTTCTTTCTTCCTTTCTTAGCATAAAGATCTTGCTTCAATAATAATATACGTTAATATATACAAAACGTATATATAAAAAATATACATTGAATTAACACATATAAAATATATATAAAAAGTATACACAAAAAATACATCTTCAATTAAGATGACATTTAGACATGTGAAATATACATAAAATAATATATCTTAAATTTAATTAAGATGGCATAGAAATATAAAAAATAAAAAAAAAATAAAAAAAAATTTATATATATATATA
>ML358984.1:0-11380 GCA_005239505.1 Nicotiana paniculata | reverse complement strand
AAGTTAGCCAAAAAAATAAATTGTTTAGCAAAAAATTCAGCAAAACTTTAGCAAAAAATCTCAAGTGTCATGAACATCAGTCAGATTCGAAAATTGTATTTGTGAGAAGAGACGTATGTGATTCAAATATGAGAAGAGACGGAGCTGCGTGATTTTTATATGTTATGTCAGGGGTAGAATGGTCATATTAGTGCGGATTTTTTGTCAGCTGGCTACCAAATCAATAAATTTTAAAAATAGGGTATAGGTTAAAAGGTGGGTGCTATGTAGGGCATGACTGCAAATCGCCCGTGTCTTTTCTTTTACTTTAATGGAGCAATAGAAAAAAAATGAAATTGAAAATACAACTGGCTTACCTGCTAAAGATTTATAATTAACAACTAGATGATGTATCCGTGCAATATACGGGCTCAATTGTTACCTTTTTTTCTTCTTCTTCTTGTTCATTCTTTTAATATTTCTTAGTCTATTATTAATTATACACTTTCTGTGCCTTTAGGGAAAGAAGAAAAAGAATAGTCTTCTATGTAATAATGTTTAGAATCACGATTACATGTGTTGTTATTTATCTTTTGCATTATGCGTATTTTAATTTTTTTGAAATCGTATATTATACCAATCACTTTGAAATACTTGTCGAGTTTAATGCTTTATTATACAATGATTGGATAATAATTCAAGTAGAATTTAAATTATTTCTACATAGGGCCTTTTTTATTATAATTTTTTTTGCATCACTAAGCCTTAAATTAATTATTATTAAAATTAAAAAGTCAGTTAAAAAATAAATCGTCATGTATTTTTCTCATTGTTTAATTGAATGATCTATAGTTTTATTCTTTTAGTATTTTTAGTTGTGTTAATGTATTAATTTTTTCTTTTTATACTAATCAAAATTTGAATAATAAAACATATTAATATTATTCCCAAATAGTTGATGAGAAGGTATTTTTTTGGTTCTTTGAAATAATAATCACGATTTTAATTATTAAGAATTTTAACAAGAAAATTTTGTATTTCGTTCTAGTTGAATGAAATAATATTATAAATAAATTAATATCTCGATCACTCTAAATACTAATCAAATTTACCTTAAATTAAAATATTGCAGTTTTTCTAGTTTCATTTGATATGATTGAGATACTATTTTGGATATAATGCAATTTTCATCACAATAGTAGTATTTGTTGAGACTTTTTAAAAATAATTAATTGTATATTTATGTATTTTGAAATTTATATAATATTGAATTATTATTGAAAAGAGTATGTACTCAACTAACTTCGATCATCGAGGGAGAAGTATAATCCTGTATGACGATACTTCTCATACTTCCCAATATATAATGATTTTTTAAAAGAAAAAAAATTTCACAAATCAATTGTCTTAATTTTTACTTCAGATATCTTCAACTCATATTTTAGAGAGGTGATACTTATTATATAATTTGGACAAATTTTTAATATTCTATAATAAAAAGGGGACTTGAAACTATATTTTATTCTTACATATTTTTTTTTCTGAATTTTATAAAGTATTCCAATTGAAATTGAAATTTAAGGACAACTTTGTATAAATGATATCAATTGATAATGACATAATAACATTTGAATGTAAATCTACATACATTATCACCTTTTTTAATGAAATCTTCTTTACCTAAAACAGTTAATAAATAAAATAAATAAAATAATATTTCTTAAGGAGATAATAGAATTGTCATATATAAATGTATGTGACCTTAGTATTTTTAATCAGGTGAACATTTGAATTAAAAAATTATCTTTTCTAGTTAAAACTCCTTATTGAAAAAAATAAATAATAACAATCAAGTAATGCATTTAATGAAGATAGTGAAGGTTAAATGGAAAGTGGGGTTCACCTAAAGAATTTAATAGCTTATGGCCACATTAATTTTGATTTTTATGTTATTAATAACCCACAACTAAACTTTTGAGCCTAATATACAAGCAAACAATGCACTAATATATTTGAAATGATCATTATACTCTTGGTCAGCCTCCTCTTTTCTCTTCTATATAATAGAATAGAAAAAACAATAAGCGAGTAACTAGAAAAAGTTAATAATAAGTTATTAAACAAAGATAAGAAAATGGAAAAGAGTGATTTTGGTTCTCAAATTATTGCATCATTTTAGGGTAGAGGGCTTATTGGGTGATTGACCTGAAATTGGCTGTATTTACAAAATAGCCTTGGATCAGCGTACATAGTTATTGCTCTTCGTAGGGATGGCAATCAGTGCGAGCAATGTGGTTGCCGGAAAAACCCGCATAAACTCGCGAAAACTTCAACCCATCCCGCAAAGCATAATTTGATGCTTCAAACCCCCACCCCCTCCCAAATCCACCCCGCATAAAAGTTTTAATTTATTCTTTGAAAGAATTTGTTAGTAAAATTTGCTAAGTAGTATTAATTTAGAAGTTTTACACCGTCTTAGAATGGATTTAAGTTTTATACCGTTTAATAAGAGGGGTTTTCCATGTCATACTTCCTAAGGTGAAAACCTCCAACAAAGATAGTGATATCTGATAAAAAAAAATGAATCACCAATTGGACAGCAAAATAGAGACACATAGTGCCAGTCAAACAAAACATTTCAACTAATATGGTGTTTGAGTAAATTCAGAAAAGAAGCGAAAGAAAAGAGTAGGCGGCATTAGTTTAGGTCTTTTAGGCTTTAGGGTGTGTTTATTGCGAAGGAAAATATTTTTTATGAAAAACGTTTTTTGAAAAACAAGTAACAAAAAACTGAAATTTTTAAAAAAAGTTTTTTTTTTAGAGAGAGTGGGTAGGGTGGGGTTAGATGGGTGGATGTGGGGGTGTGGGAAGGTGGAGAAGGAGTTTTAGAAAATGTTTTCCCTTTTTGATAAGAAAAATATTTTCCTCCAATTGGAGAAAAATGAGTTCATAAGGAAAATGTTTTCCAAAACATTTAAGCCAACCAAACATGGGAAAATTAGAAAATATTTTCCAGAAAATATTTTTTCCGTACCAAACACGCCCTTAGTTTAACAAAAATACCTCTAACCCGTGACCCGCCCCGCGTGATTTTTAAAAAAAAAATTGAACCTGCCACGCCCCGCACCCGTGAGCTCGATAAGCCATTTTGCAGACTCCCATACTCGCAACGCTCCACACCTGCACCGTTCCATTTCCATCCCTAGCTCTTCAGGAGTTTTCGTCACCACCCAAAACTCTACTTGTCGTGATGACGCCTATCATGATACTAGGAAATCCGACAACTCACACATACCAACACTTTCAATTCAAATATATACTAAAACATGTTTAAATAAGTGAAAATCTCATAAAAACTGGATGGAAATGCCTCAACTCATTCAAAGTTTTTCCTAAAACTTGGGTGTCACTGAGTACATGAGCATCTATACAGTAACACAGTCTAATACACTGTCTAAGAAAGTGTAACGACCCGACATGTTATTTTGAGTATCTGCACTTCGCTCGGTGTTCCGAGGGCTCGAGTAGCTCCGCATAGTGTATTATTACTTGCGTAAATCGTCGGTGTTGGTTTTCAAGTTATCTAGAATCAATTTAGAAGAATGAACTTCAAGATTTAAGTTCTAAGTTGGAAGAGTTGACCGAGTTTGACTTTTAACATTTGACCTTGGAATGGAGTTTCGTCAGTTCCGTTAGCTCCGTCGTGTGATTTTGGACTTGGGAACGCGTCCGGATTGTAAATTGGAGGTCCATAGATGAATTAGTCTTAAAATGGCGAAAGTTGGACTTTGAGGAGTTTGGTCGGAAATGGACTTTTTGATATCGGGGTCGGATTCCGATTCCAGAAGTTGGAATAGGTCTGTAATGAAAAGTGTGACTTGTGTGCAAAATTTGAGGCCAATCGGAGTTGATTTGATATGGTTCGGACGATCGATTGTGATTCTAGAAGTTCTTGAAGTTTAAGTTTGATTTTCATGCGTTTTGGTGTCCAATTCGTGGTTTTAGAAGTTATTTTGACGATTTGAGCGTGCGAGCGAGATCATGTCGTGTTTTTAGACTTGTGTGCGTATTTGGTTTGGAGCCCCGAAGGCTCGGGTGAGTTTCAGAATGATTTTGTTAAGTGTTGATTTGCTGGTTCTGGTTTCTTCGCATTTGCGATATTCTGGTCGCAAATGCGGCCATCGCATTTGCGAAGCCTGGGCGGCTGGGAAATTTTCGCATTTGCGATCCGCTTTTGCGAGACTAGGAAATTCGCATTTGCGAAGATTTTTGTCGCAAATGCGACCTTAGCAGAAATCCTTCTGGTTCGCAATTGCGATAATGTGTTCGCATTTCCCGGGTCGCATTTGCGAACCCCCTGTCGCAAATGCGACATCCGCAACCTGTTAAGTACTAAGGATTCCGAGTTTTTGCCTATATCTTCATATTTTTGAACCCTAGCTTCGAGTTGAGGCGATCTGTGAAGAGGTTTTCATACCAAATTGGATAAGTATCTTTAATCAATTTTCAACTGTATTTCATGACTTTATACAAGATTTAACATCAAATTCATTTGGAAATCTATGGGAAAACTTGGGGATTTTGTCAAAGTTTTGAAAAACAAAAATTTGAGTTTTGAGAGTCGAGTAAGACTCAGATTTGAAAACAAAACACATATTTGGACTCATGAGGCTATGGGAAGTCAAGACCTACCCTTGAACCCGGGTTTTGACTGGGCGGGCTCGAGGTTTGACTTTTTTGACTTTTTGGAAATTGAATAAAAATCACAGCTTTATTAATTAAAATGGTTTTCTCTTGCATTGTGTTGTGTATTCAAGTCGTCATGGGCTAGATTGAGAGGGAAAGGCTAAGTTGAGTGTTGAGTTAGTCGGATTGAGGTAAGTGTTTTGCCTAGCTTTGTTGAGGGAATTTTTCCTCCTATTTGTCATTGTTTGCAACATGCGGGGGTAATACATATATGAGGTGACGAGCGTGTATGTATCTGCCGGGGTTAACCATGCTCGGGGGTAGATTGTGATATAATTGTGTTTTGCAGAATTTCGTAACTTCCTTGATTCATGCCTTACCCGTTTTACCGATATTAAGAACGTAGTAAAAAATGTTAGTAGTAAAGACTTAGCCTAATATAACTTGATCAAATTTGATAGAATTCTGAGAATACATTGATGTGTCTACTTTGGTTCATCTCTATGCATGATCACTACTACCTTGCTACGGTTGATATTTGAGGTGTTGGATTCTATACTGGTGTTACTAATACAATGTGAAATTCTTGGAAGTACTTGAATTGTACGGCCCTTGAGGTCTTATTGAATCATTGCCGACTTAGAAATTCCGTGATTGAGAATATGTTGGATTATTCGTTTGAACACTCTCCTCGATATTTTTTTATATACTTCCTGCCTTGTCATTTTATTGATATTCATATGCTTGGAAAGGAAGAGCGTAAAGTACGAAGGGTGATGCCGTGACATTGTTTATATTCATTATTATGTGAGGAAGAGTGTAAAGCACGAAGGGTGATGCCGTGACATTGTTTATATTCATTATTATGTGAGGAAGAGTGTAAAGCACGAAGGGTGATGCCGTGCCATTATTTATATCATTATCATGTGAGGAGGAGTGTAAAGCACGAAGGGTGATGCCGTGCCATTATTTATATCATTATCATGTGAGGAAGAGTGTAAAGCACGAATGGTGATGCCGTGCCATTTCATATACATTATCATGTGAGGAAGAGTATAAAGCACGAAGGGTGATGCTGTGCCATTTCATTTATGTTATGTTTTTAATATTGTGAGGTCATGACACGAAGGGTGTTTCCGTACAAGTGAGGATGAGGGACATGCATTATGATGTGATATATGTTTTCCGTGTATATATTTCCGCCTTTACCTTGATATGTCATTGTCACCATTTTATATTTTGTGTGATATGTTGTTATTGTCCCGTACTTGAACTCTATCTCACTTGTTGTTGTGTTGTCCATGTCTTTTACTTGTTTAACTTGCATATGCCATGCCTATTCCTTGCCTTTATAATTATACTCATGTTGTATCTATTTTGTTGCACCTTAATGTACGCCTTCCACCATGCTAGTCCTTCATGTCCTTACTTGTTAACTTGTGAAGATCATGTGTTTCTTTCTTGCTTGCTATATTTGTACTTAGGCCTCCATCATGCTAGTTAATTGAAATTATAACCCCTTTCTTTCCTAATTGTGGTCATTTCCTCTGAGCTCTCTGCTTTTTCTGTTACTGGCGTTCTTCTGTACATTCTTGTGTATTATTTCTGCTTGCATATTACCTTCCTTGTCATTTTTATTATCGGTATTTCCATCATTTGGTTGGTGCTATTTTACACATATATGGTGAGGATGAGATAAATGCACGAAGGGTGTTGCCGTGCCGTTAGACTTGATGTCTTGAGTAGTTTATCACACTATGAAAGTATATGAGGTGATTGTTGTGGTTCATGGGTTTTCGTTCTAAGGAAAGGGCCGATTGAGATGTTGGAAACTGTTAAGTTGTGATTCTTTCTGATGCTCTTTATTTCCTGTTACGGTCGCATTGTGTACTTTATTATATTATTTTGTCTTTTAGTTCTATTGCTAGTTTACATTATAGTATTTATTAATGAGTATCTTCTAACTAAAAATCTCGTCACTACTTTGACGGGGTTAGTCAAGATACGTACCAATACATGGGGTCGGTTGTACTGATACTGCACTTCTGCACACTCTGTGCAGACTATTGGAGCGGAGCTGCTGAAGAAGTTGGGGGCTGACTCTGAAGATGTTCGTGTATTCTGTATAGAAGATGCCACTTGTCCTTGGTAGTGTTAGACATTATTAAACTTTTCATGTAGTTTTCAAACAGAATGTGTATTTATTCATACCAGCTTTGTATATTCTAAGTCTTAGAAGCTCATGAGTCGTACTACCAGTCCTTGGGAAAATTTGTAACAATTTTGATAAATCCTAATTAAATTTTCTATAAGTTTATTTAGTTTTTTTCTTTGTTAATTGGCTTACCTAGCAGGTCAAGTTAGGTTACATCATGACCTGCGATTTTTGGGTCGTGACAAAAAGTAGAACAGAATAATAAAAAACTGAGAGCTAGGGGAGGAGAGTCAAGGTCTGCAGACGCCAAAACAGCTATCTCGATAATCTCCAAATAGGTAACACTCCACGATCAACAACCTTCAAGCCCAAAAATGCTTGGATCTGCACACGAGGTGTAGGGTGTAGTGTGAGTACAACTAACTCAATAAGCATCGCAAATAAACAAGGCAAGGTAAGAGAAGCTTAAATTATTGAGGATACTAGTTGTTTCAGTGTAATTATACCTGTTTACACAAGCAAAACACAAAACTCCCTCTGTTACAATTTATGTGAACCTATTTTCTTTTTGGTCCGTTCCAAAAAGAATGACCCCTTTCTAAATTTGGAAACAATTTAACTTTAACTTACAATTCTACCCTTAATGAGAAGCTTTTATAACCACACAAATACCCTGGGCCCCTTTTTGATTTGTTTACGACCATAAATTCTAAAAGTCTTCATTTTTTCTTAAACTCCGTGCCCAATCAAACATGTTCACATAAATTGGAATGAAGGGAGTATTTAAAACTAACTCATAAGGCTTTGTGAGAAGAATATCCGTGTGTGCATGTGCACTGTTTCTCAAATACTCCGCTCAAACAGTATTATGGTATGTAGAGAAAGGAGACAAGTAAATAAGATAAATGTCAAGAAAATATAAGTTTCACACAGTGCACGGACAACTCACGTGCTGCATGGACAACTCACGTGTTAACAATAGAACCTGCAGGGACAACTCACGTGCGACATGGACAACTCACATGTCAATATTTATCATGACCCAATATCTCACCTGTAGTGATGTCGCCTATATCAATACTGTCACACCTCCTTTTTCACCCTGGTAAGGGTGATAGGGGAGTTTTTCCAATTTAAATGACATTATCGAAATGAGATTATTTATTATTTCAGAGTCGCCACTCGGATTTTTGACGATGCTTCGGGACACCATTTTATTTTAAAATCCCAAACCGAGGAAATTTTGACTCTGTTTTAATTTGTCTGCGACCAGAAATCCGAGTAAGGAATTCTGTTAACCCGGGAGAAGGTGTTAGACATTCCCGAGTTCCGTGGTTCTAGCACGGTCGCTTAACTATTAATATCTGGCCTAATTATCTAATTATTTACACATTTTAAACCTATTGTGCTTTTTAACCTTTTTCACCTTTTAGCCGCTTTTAATATTTTATGGATTTATCTTAAAACAAATCACGATGACGTGCACTTGTTATTTTTGTACACGTTGCAAACCGTGCCACATGAAATGTACCCACGATTTACAACATGTTTATTTTAATTAATGTTTTGAGTTAGAATCGGGAACATGAGTTGCCGCACCTGAGTGTAGATTATATAGTCATGACATGGTCATGACGATTAAAAATTCCTATTTGAGGCGTGCATTTGTCGTTTTTGTCGATTAAAAATGCCCTTTTGATATCTATGGATTTATCTTGAAACAAGTCACGATGACGTGCATTTGTCGTTTTTGGACACATTGTAAACGCGCCACATGAAATTCACCCGCGATTTACAACATGTGATTTTTATTATTGTTTGAAGTTGTGGTCGGGGGCATGAGTTGTCACACCCGAGTTGGAATTTACGTATCGTGACCATGCCACGGGAACCGTACCCATGGTCATGATGATTTATTTAATTAACGCGCCTAAATCAAGCTGCGATGTTCATAAATTATTTATTCTAAGTTCGAGATCAAGCGTGAAGGTTGGGAAATTAGGGAGTTTCAATCACAGGAAATTTATTCTTTGCTTATAAAGAGGAATAACAATTCAAATAACAAAAAAAATATTAACTGACCAAGGACAAGTTGAACTCATGTATCGGGAGTAGAGATTAATTGAGACGTGAATGCATTTCACGTTATTGGGTTACTGATAAAACTTCACAAAGGAATCAATATCAATTATATGGGCTTTTAACATGCCCGTATATATTGAGTTAGCATAGCTAGTTGGTTTTAGGCCCATGTGACCTTACAACTTCAAAGTCATGGACCCCATTTGCTTCTAAAAAAAACAGACCAGTTCTTAGGGTCGAAATTGCACGGGGCGCCCTATTTAGGCGCCCCTCTTTAACCTGTACCCACTTTATTTTTATGTTTGCACCGGTACCTTTTTTTGTTAAAAGCCTTTCGAAAAGATAATTTTACCCTTTTACAAGCAGTCAAGCCTACTTTCTTTTCAAGTAAACCCCATTCCTCTACTTTCATTCCTATACTTTGCACAAATACTCTCTCTCTCTCCCGTTCTTCGCTTTTACGATCGTCATTGTGTTTTGATATTCATCACTTCAACTGTTTGTTCGCCAACAATATTACGTATAATCACAGGTACATTACAATACCTTTACGTTCTGTGTATTGTTCTTTTTTTTGTGATACTCATGTTCTATAGGGTTTTGTTTTTATTTTTTTTATATTCATGTTTGATCGGTTGTTAGGGGTTAGTTCTATAGTGGCTTTTTGTCATCTATACCTTAATTTTATGGAGCTGATTTTTTTTTTGTGTTTAATTATTGGTGTTTAAATTTGTGCTTTTGCTGAGTTTTTCTTGTTTTGTAACTGGTTAACTTCAGCGTTTTAGCAGTTGATGTTTTTGTTTTGTAGCTGATGTTTGGGATTTNGTGTGTGTCTGTTTTGTATTTTGTAACTGGTGAACTTCAGCTTGTTTTTGTTTAGGAGCTGAAGTTTTTTGTTTTGTTATGGTGAACTTCAGCATATTTGGGCGCTTAATTTTTTGTTTTGTACTTCAGATTATTTTTGTTTTGGAGCTGAAGTTTGTGCTTTGTTTTGGTGAAACTTCAGCATATAGATAGCTGAAGTTTTGTGTTTTGTACTTCAACCTGTTTTTGTTTTGGAGTTGAAGTTTATGCTTTGTATTTTCTGAAACTTCAGCATATAGAGAGCTGAAGTTTTGTTCTTCAGCTTGTTTTGCTGAAACTTCAGCATATAGATAGCTGAAGTTTTGTGTTTTGTACTTCATCTTGTTTTTGTTTTGGAGCTGAAGTTTGTGCTTTTTTTGGTGAAACTTCAGCATATAGGGAGCTGAAGTTTTGTGTTTTGTAGTTCAGCCTGTTTTAGTTTTGGAGCTGAAGTTTGTGTTTTGTTTTGCTGAAACTTCAGCATATAAAGAGCTGAAGTTTTGTGTTTTGTTTTTGGTGACCCTTTAACATATTGGGAGCTGAAGCTTTTTGTTTTATATTTGCTGATTTTGTCTTCTTTGATATGATGTTTTTAACTGATATCTTTTACTTTCTTTCAACAGATGGCTTCTTCAAATCCTGCAACAACTAAAGCATCTAAAAACCGTACACAATCAAAAGCTCTTTCAGTCCGTATTGTTCCTCTTACAAGAGCAGGGGAAAGGTATTTTAAGTTTCAAGATTGGTTTAACTACCGTGCTTACTGGAAGGGTAACCACGATTTGAAGAGTTTGATCAAATCTTTCTTGACTCCTGCACAAGAAGAAAAGTTAACTAATGGTACTTTTCGATACATTTTGGCTATGGAGAACTTGAAATGCAGCATGAAGTTGGTTCATTGCTTGTGCCTTTCTCGTATATTCACCAATGATCGAGACTCCATTAGTTTCAAGATTTTTGGGCATAATGTATCGTTCACCCTTGAAGACTTTCACATTATGTGCGGTTTGAGGATCACCGCACATAATGTTGAAAAACCATCTAAACGCGAGAGCACGATCTTGAAGAGATATTTTGGTAAGTCTAAGGGTGTGACCTTGAAGGACATTCGAGATTTTATGTCTCGTAATGAAATTCAGAAGGACGATGCAAATTTCACCCATGTGTGCGAGAGCGATGAAGACGCAATTAAAGTGATGGAAATTCTTCTTGTGGAGTCTGTTATATTTGGTAAAAAGAATGAATCAACGATACTAGAGGATTATGCAGCGATTGTCGAAGACGATAATTGCTTGTGTTGCTCATCCTTNTGGGGTAATGTCTCTTATGAGAAGCTCATTACTTCAATGAAACATGCATTGGATAACCAATCCAGCGAACATTCAACAGAGTATACTATTGGTGGATTTCCATATCCATTGTGTGTTTGGTTTTATGAGCGTTTTCCCGATCTTCGGACTAGGTATATTAAAGAAGACGAGTAACTTGATTCTCCTCAGCTCTCCAGGATGTTACGCTATATATGTGTGGGAGAGCCCAAATATAAAGAAATTGAGAAATATTTCAGTAATCATATGTTGATGTATTACTTTTATTTTATTTTTCATAATGTACTTTTTTTGTATTAAACAAGAA
>ML358983.1:9243-38337 GCA_005239505.1 Nicotiana paniculata | reverse complement strand
TGTCACTTCAATTGGAAAAACCCTTTAACCCACAACAATCAATAACACACATACATCTTTTTTTGGGGGGTAGAAAAGGGGTGTGACAAAAATTATTTGTTCGTAAGTTATTTTTATACGCTGAAGGAGGTGAGCAACGACTTATGCACGTCCAACAAGGATGGCATAGATTTTTTTATTTTTATTTTAAATCTACTAAAGAAAAAATGTGAGGACAATGGCTAAGTACGTATATTGTCCAGCCAATTTGACTCCTCGTGATCTATAAGGGACCGCAGTCTAACCATCTTGTAAGTTTTCACAGGCCAGGATATAGTGAAAATATCATTAAGATGTTTTGTGATGTCACTAATATCTTAACGTAAAAAATGGAACTCATACCATATTCTTGTTAATACGAGACATATTCTCGAAATATCCTCAACCAATATCGACTAATGATTTCTGTTTTAACAGGTTTGATATACACAAAGAAATTATGTCGTCTTTAAAAGAGCAAAATTACCTCCAAATTAAAGATAGTGCATGTGAGTTGATGTCAGTAGTAATATTATCTTGTTACCTAAAGTATAATGAAAAGGAGTTGGGTAGGAGTTTTGTCGTTTTGACAATTCCTAATTCACTCTCTGGTCACCCCCATATCCCTTACGAAGTAAAAAAAGCAGCTGGACCACATTTATTTCCATCACCTTAAGTCATCATCTCATCCATGACCATGATATATAGTACTTATTATCTTTTTTGCATGACGAGAGAATCACTTGATATAAAACATTGTGTATCCCTTACTTTTTTGATATACGATATTATGGCCATTATTGAAAACGGAAAGTATTTGCTGAAAATCAATAAGACTATTTAGATTACTATTATGTATATTTGGAGGGAGGCGAACAAATGTATAGATTTTCTAATCAATCACGAATAAGATATAATTGTTTACCATTAAAAATGGATAACAATTAAATTTATACGCAATTTTAATGATATGTGGATTAATTCAATATAAGTGGCCAATGACGTTATATAAGCAAATAAAAGAGAAAATAAATAGTCAAACCAATGATGATAGTGAATCCGAGCTCGATCAAAGACCTAACAAGGGGCCTGCCTTCGATTCCGAACTAGCACTTATAAAGAACTTATGAACGAAAACAAGAACTTTGAATAACTTTTAGAAATAGAAAAACATTAGTAGATTGCTTTGGTATGCGTGTTACAAAGTATCTAATGAATAATTAGCTTCCCCTTTATATAGGGGAGTTTTACCCTACGTACAATTTTAAGCAAGGGAAAAATCATCCATTTCACTAATCACTGGTTTTCTGCTAGTACGGGCCAAGATTCACGCCGTGAGATCCGGTTGCGCACAGATATCACGGCTCTTTGTTAGTCGTGTGTGGTCGTTTGGTAATGCTCTCCGAAATCTTGGTACTCGAACCGGACCCGGGGGACGTGGTCCTGATGGCTCCGAGGGCAGGTGTTTTGCTCGGGCCCTGATACGAGAGGCTCCTAGCTCTAATTTTGATTCCTTACCGTTACGTCCCTGCTCCGTTTGCCTCGCCGGGAAATCGGGATGCTCATTGGATTCGGTTTCACCCGTATACAATAATAACCTTGGGAGCTGCTTCACAAACAAAACAAAAAAATCATTGTACTGATTCAAGCCATGTAACTTATGAATGATTTGTAAGTAATATATTTAGTTTCTTGCAATGTACGAAAAAAAACATTTTGATTTGAAAAGTAAATATTTAATATATTTAAAAAGAAATATGAATTAAATATTTAATTCAAGTCAAAGGGTGTAATGTAATTTATATCTGATGCCGAATGTAAATGCATCCGTAAATGGAAGGGAGTAATCATTTTTAATTATATATGTAAATCTAGAAAAAAGGAACCTTCCCTTTTCCCTTTTCCCTTACTTTTTCGTGTTACGAACGCTGAATATTTCCTAATGCTACCAATTATGCAGGTAAACCACAGAACCAATAAAGTTTGGCTAACAGACCGGATTAATTAAATTAAATTGGATGGGGAGGGGGTTACGCTTTTTAGTTGAATTATAAATTAAAAGTAGATAAAGCTGCCACAACCATTTTAGAAAGTGCAAAGGAACACCAAAAAAGTTTCCAGATTAATGAACATTTTATTGGATTCCTAATCCAATCAGTGATTAAAACAGAAGATTAGATCTCGGGAAAAGATTAAAGGTCATAAACTAAAACTACACATGTACATGTCTAGGGGTGATTTGGTTCTCCGGAATTGACTGCAAACCAAAGAAATCTTTGCTGGTAAGCAACTCAAGAGTCTTTGAGTGTGGGTTGCTCTAATGGAGCCAACATCCTCAAAAAACATTATTTTGGTTAATTAGCAAAATAAGTGATTTTGGTATCCGGTCCAAAGTAAGTGATTTTTTGGTTATTTTTACACATATTAAAAAATTTAACTTTTAACCTTAATTAGAAATGAAATTGACCATACTAACTTTTACTATCTCTTCACATAAATTTTCCTAACACATACGCTAATATTATTTATTCCAAGAGCAATGTAAGAAAAAATAATCAATTAATTCTTAAAATATAAAAAATCTACTTATTTTGAATTACAAAAGAATTATCGAAAAATTAATTATTGTGGATGGGAGGAAGTAACTACAGTGCTAATTCCAAAAGGTTTTAAAGTGGTCCACATTATTATGAGAAAACTGAGCAATGGAATGACTATAATCATTCTCGCATTCAGCTTTAAGTAAGAGACTCATTAATTTCTTTCTTGGGAGTTGCGAGTTTGATCGAATTTCCCCCCTATATAGCAGCACTTCTTCTTATGCGTAATAACTATAACATTTTTAGAAGAATAACTCCAGCAATTTTTTTTAAAACAACTCATATCATTTGTGTGGGTCTGATAAGCCAAATTTATTGACATACATGATTATGGTAACAATGTCCAACTCATAACCCTCTGGTCATAGGGATTTATCAAAAAAAATAAAAAAAATCAAGTTCATTCTTGATGTTAATCAACTAATCTTTTTTTCTCTTCCACCTCAACTACATGAAAACAGACTTAATCAGAAGATCTATATCATGTGACTTAGATTTTGTAATCACTTAAAGGTGGCTCGGTATGATTTATAAGAAAAAATATTTTGGGACAAAAATTTAGTGTCGTCTTATCCCTTGTTTAGTTACTAATTTTGGAATAATTTATTATAGAATTAAAAATAATATCGGGATAATATATTTGCTAGAGAGTAGAATAGTTAGCTTTGGATAAGTTATTTCAGAATAAAGCAATAAAATTAACAATTCAAAATTAATACAACATACCAAACAATCAATAAAAAATAATATATTGATAATTAATCCGAGCATAGCTTATCTTCAAACCAAACGAACCCTTGTAGTCAATTTTTCATAAACAAATATCGCTATCTATATGATAGCTTTGGAAGTTTCCTAATGTAGAAATGTCGCGTGGATGACATGTCTTACAAATGTACCTTATATATTTCATGAATCTTAAATGAATAGTCCAGTGATAAAAAGGTCAATATTTGAATTTCAGCATGCGAGTCTGAATTTTAACATATTGAAATACAAAACCAAGTTAATGTAAGCTATTCAGAATTTGTATAAATCCATGGCCACTAACACCATACTCCCTTTTGAAGAACTGATTTTTTGCTATTTCTTGAAAGTACAATTACTATCCACCCCACCAGATGAGTTCATTTCTCCCCTTTTTTTAATTATATCTCTTAATTAATTAGTAGGTGAACAGTCTGAACTCTTGATTTTAATAAATCCCAACGTTAGCAGAACATACAACTTGTATCCCGTGAGACATTCACTGGAGGAATCCTTAAATTCAACTAAATATATGTATACTAGTAGTACTTTCAGATCCAGCTTAACAAATCATAGTCCAACACTACAATTTCTGAAATAAAATCTAAATAATCTGTAGGAAAAATCACATGGAAAATGATACATAAGACAGCCATAATGTTTAATAATTATAAGAAGAACCATTTTGTAAAGTCCATGTGTATATGAGTAGTTCTGCAAAATCTAACTCTACCTTGGTGTCACCTAGCTACTAAAGATGCTATTCCCTTATTTAACTTAAAATTAAGTCTTTGTAATTTGGAACAGGAATATACAATGTAAGTAGTATGTGTTGGCAAACGTTAGCAAATATGTAAGCATTGGAAAAAGGAAATTACAGAATTAGATAGTGAAAGCAATTAATATTGAAGTACTATATCTTAAATACTTAATGCTATCTACAATGGTCTGAACAGAGCATATTGGTGAGGAAGGTTGGTTTTCGGTGAGCTGTGTGTGTGTGTGTGTGTTCTTCTGCACTTGGTGTCAATTTCTTTTTTTTTTAAAAACTTCTCTTCACTGCTTCACATGGTCCCCTTTGTATCATAAATACCACTTATTCTCTTTAACCCTATTTTTTTCTTTTTCTATTACTCTATTCATCAAGTTTTTCTCTCTCTAGAGAAAAAATAGAGATGTGGGAACATTTTGAGACAACATGAAATTCCAAATCTTTGATCTCCATTTATGGTGGAGGAGGATTATTGTTTTTCTTGTTTTTCTTATACTTGGATTTCAAGCTTCTGGGCTTAATACTGATGGAGTTTTGTTACTGACTTTCAAGTATAATATTCTGAGTGACCCTTTAGGTGTGTTGCAAAGCTGGTATTCTTGGAATGAGACACCATGTTCGTGGACAGGGGTAACTTGTGGAAACCCAAATGTTTCAGACCCAAACCTACGAGTGATAGGGTTGTCTCTTCCCAATTCTCAGCTTATTGGTTCTGTTCCTTCTAGTCTTGGTATGATTCAATATCTTACAAATCTTGATCTTTCTAATAATTCCATTAATGGGTCTATTCCTCTTACTCTGTTTACTGCCCCTGAGCTTCAAAGACTTGATTTTTCTAATAACAGAATCTCCGGCGAGTTGCCTGAGCTCGTCGGAGGTTTAAAGAATCTTCAGTTTCTTAATATTTCCGGTAACTCTTTGGCGGGAAGCTTACCGATAAATCTGACTAGTCTTCGTAACCTAACTGTTGTTTCTTTGAAAGATAATTACTTTTTTGGTTCACTTCCTGTTGGGTTTGAGTCAGTTCAATTTTTAGATCTGTCTTCTAATTTGATTAATGGATCGTTGCCTCCCAATTTTGGAGGCAATAGTCTTCGTTACTTTAACGTTTCTTTTAATAGACTCTCTGGAGATATCCCACCTGAATTTGGCAGCAAAATTCCTCAAAATGCAACCTTAGATCTCTCGTACAACAATTTCAGTGGTGCAATTCCAGAGTCTAGTGTTTTTGTCAACCAAAGTAGAAAAGCTTTTTCTGGGAATCCGGAATTATGTGGTGAGCCTGCAAAAAATTTGTGTCCAATTCCTTCTACAATAACAACTCTACCAAATGCCTCTGAACCAACTTCTTCTCCAGCAATTGCAGCCATTCCCAAGACGATTGACTCAAACCCAGCAGCAGCATCCCCAAACGGCTCTTCTAAAGGAGGAAAAAGTGGGCTGAAAACTAGCACAATTATAGGCATAATAGCAGGGGATATTGCAGCGGTAGGAGTTCTAGCACTGATTTTCATGTACGTATATCGTGCCAAAAAGAAGAAAAGCATAGAAAGTACGATAAAGCAAGAAGCCGAAACTGCAAAAGATTTTGACTGGGCATCGTCAGCATCTTCAGAAGAATACAACTGGTTAAGGTCATGGACTTGTTTGAAAAAACCAAGGCACGGAGATGGTGACGACTTATCAGAAACTTCCAATACAGAGAGCCAAGAAAGTGAAATATCCCTAAAAGGTCAGCAGAATCACGTGACAACAGAGCAGAAAACAGGGGAATTGGTAACTGTTGATGGAGAAAGAGAGCTTGAGTTAGAGACATTGCTTAAGGCATCTGCTTACATTTTGGGAGCTAGTGGTTCGAGTATAATGTACAAGGCGGTGTTAGAAGATGGGACAACATTGGCTGTGCGGCGGATTGGAGAAAGCGGCGTGGAACGGTTTAAAGATTTCGAGAATCAGGTCAAAGTAATTGCTAAATTGGTGCATCCAAATTTGGTTAAAATCCGTGGCTTCTACTGGGGTACTGATGAGAAACTGGTCATCTACGATTTCGTTCCTAATGGCAGCCTTGCTAACGCACGTTACAGTAAGTCATCTTTTTCCCATTTTTTCCGTTTCCATGCTCTCGTAATCGTAATATAATAGAATTCTTTTTTTTTCTTATATCCAAAAAATTACACTTCATTAACATAAATGCCTTCATTATTGTTATTCTACGGTGTTAGAGTTGGTAAAACGGTAATCTTCTTTATTATGCTCCTAAATTAGTTGGTTTACACTTGAGATTAAATTAAAATAATTGCCGGAAAATTGGCTGGTCAATGCGTGTTAGCGGGAGGAAATTTGTATGTCAGTTGTAAGAGAGGAAGGTTGACATTGACTAGACTGGAGTTTGGAGGATTGAACAATCAATAACTAAAATTGACAAACTGAAATTCACTTACCCACTGTAAAATTGAAACGCAGCCTTATTTATATGACTAGTACTACCTAATCATCTCCAATTCTTAATATGTCTCAATAAATAACTTTCAAATAATTGTAGTCCTTTAACATTTAGAAATATTTAAGTCTGTAGTTTTGTTGTATTCTTTTGACATTCGGACAGTTAGTATCCAAAAGAAAGAAGTCATTCAAATTAAGTTGGAAAAATCATACTATAAATTTCTGATAAAATGTGCGGGGACGGGGAAGTAAAGAAGGTGGTGGACCTGGTGGTGGAGTAGTTGTAACTAAAGCTTTTGTTTTTAATGTGGAAATAGCGGTAGTTCACTGCAAGTCAACCGTGTCTATACTTCTAAATGAGTCAGTGGCCCACTGTCCCTGATAGCGATATACACATTCAAAATTGCACTATAGCCAAACGGGCTCTTCAACTTGTCACTTGCATGGAAAATGACTACCTTTTTTAACATATTGCTCTGTAGGACATACGTATGCTTTTTTGGTTGTGTCCAACATTTGTCTTTCAACAAACTATTTACTTTACTTTCTAACTTAGCAAATAGTTATAAAATTTACTGTAAATTACATGTTCTTATAGGTCATTTTGACCTGCTGGTGTAAAATAATTACCTATACTAACAATGTAAGAAAGTTAAAAATCTTGTCTAACTGGTGCATTCATTGTGGTTTCAGGAAAAGCTGGTTCTTCTCCATGTCACGTACCCTGGGAAATCCGGCTAAAGATTGCTAAGGGTGTGGCCCGTGGGCTCACTTACATTCATGAAAAGAAGCACGTACACGGCAATTTGAAGCCCAGTAACATTTTACTGGGGGCAGATATGGAGCCCAAGATTGGAGATTTTGGAATTGAAAGGCTTGTAACAGGAGATAGCAGTCATAAAACCTACGGTTCGGCTCGTAATTTCGGTAGCAAGAGATCCACAGCTTCTCGAGACAGCTTCCAGGACTTTGCATCTGGGCCTACTCCTAGCCCAAGTCCGAGTGCATTGGGCATATCTCCTTACCATGCACCCGAGTCGCTTCGTAGCCTGAAGCCCAACCCGAAATGGGACGTATTCTCCTTTGGGATAGTGTTGCTGGAGTTGCTAACAGGAAAGGTGATTGTTTCGGACGAAATGGGACCCGCAGCAGCCATCGGCGCTGCCACGTCCGCAAGTGAAGAGAAGAGTAAAGTGTTAAGATTGGCTGACGTGGCGATCCGTGCTGACATGGAAGGGAAAGAAGATGCCTTGTTGGCGTTGTTGAAAGTAGGGTATAACTGTATATCACCAATGCCTCAGAAGAGACCAGGCATGAGAGAGGTGGTTCAAGCACTGGAAAAGTTTCCAATTAGTTCTACTACTTCATCATACTATTATGGCCCTTAGCGATTACTATAAAATATGGACACAATTAATTGTAGAAACCAGAGTCCTTGTATGTAATGAGACTGACGACTTGACGTTTCTTTTTCCTATTTATTTTTTGTTTGTCCTTCCAATATAGTATTAGCCATTTGATTTTTAATAGTGGTCATCTTCATAGGTTTTGTGCTGTATTTTTCTAAAGATGGTGACTTTGGATTATCAATATCTGACAACTTCTCTGTGTTTGCTAATCTGCACGCTCTTCTTGTCTCTTTTTTTTTTAGTATTTGTCAAACTTCGCTTTGACATTTAGAGCAATGAACAAGACACACCGACAACTTTATAATCACCAAATCAATTTCTGATATATTATATTTTTTGACAAGATATCCGTCCTGAAACTATTGATTTCATTTTGGACTTTAGAGTACTTATTTAGATGATGATTGACATCATGGAATAAAGACGACAAAAAAGACCACATTATTGCCAATGAAACTATTCAAATAAAGAGTACTAGCATATTGAGAAATGGTGACTAGTTTCGCAGACTAGTAATCCTGGGATTGGAGTAGGAATGAAAGTTATATGATCATATATAGTCTCAATCATGCATTTACCTAAAAGGGCTTACATATTAACAATAAAATTATTAAGAGCCACAAAATTCAATTGCTATGATAATTGATACCCCGCTGTCGAATTTAAATAATTGATTTCAAACTGCTGCGCTGTCCATTCAAATATACAGGATTCTATAGTCCGAGTCTTTATGCCATGGAGTCATTGTGGCTCTAATTCTAAGAAACGTCAACTTTTATTCTTTGTAAAGCCCTTGGCGAATAAAAATGTGAATGGATCAATAAATAGAAGTGAATGTCACGTCCTTACTTGTTAATTAAGTACATGTGCGACACTTGACAATTCGCTCACGATCTTGCACAATTTGCTTACGTTCTTGCTATGTCATGTCAACCTTACCACACTCAAAATTGGTAAAGAAATGTTAGAACACAAGAGAATTGTCAAATGAAACTTGTGTATTAGAGAGAACTTGATTGTTTTGCTTGATGAGTTACAAATGAACAACTCCCTTTATATACTAGTTTCACATAGGCTAGTGAATAATTATTACACAAGGCTCTTATTATTTACAAGTAAGTCCCTTCTCTAGAATATTCTACATAGCTAGAATCTTCTAAGGACTTTCCTAGCAATTTCATAGGGTTCTAAAGTCTTCCATAAGAAATCTCCATATTTCTCTAGAACCTTCTCACATGTGCTAGTTTATTTCATATGTAAGTTTTCCATATGGCAAAAATATACACCAAGTGGCACATACGTGGCAAGATGTTGTGGCGGGTCATGTCACTCTCCCCCACCCAATTTTGTGCCACCCTCAGCACAAAGTATAGACACGCACGTGCGCACCTCGCCTTGGCATCACCGGAGATCTTTGTCCTTTAGCCATGATGCCCAGTGGAGTGGTTCGCCTTCCCATGTCACAATGTGCTGGTCACCTTTCTTCTTCCCCCGTTTGTATTTTGGATGGCTAGCAATGATGGCCTAATCTTCTGCTCATCGGATGCCTCTCCTTGCTCTTGGCCTGAATTTACCCATGACTCAACCAAGTCTAGCAGCTTTTCAAGCATCGAGTACATGCTTCCACACCCTATTTGACTGCTCTCCGTGGTTACAGCTTTACTGAAAAACTTAACCCCTCTGCTTGGTGCTTCATCTAAGTTCGATAGCGTGACATCAGTTTATAACTTGCCATCCTCTTCAACTATGTCCGCCCAACTTTTCTTGCTAACACCACGCTCCATTTCCATGGCGCCAAGATAGGCTTTGAAATCCTCAACTTTCGGCTTAGATTCCAAGCGCATTCTCCTAATGCAGGTAGTTTCTCCCGTATCACCCTTATGTGCTTGAACAAAGTTCCCTATCATTGTTGCAAGCTTCCCCAACTCTGGGCATTCACTTGCCTGAAGTGATCCTTTACGGAAGTAGCACCCTCTCTTAGGCATGTACTCGCTTCCATCTTTCGGCCCCTTGCCATTTCTCTTGGACCCCTGTCTGCTATGGGAAGGACCATTTCCATTGCCCTTGTATACCTCGGCTATGCCTTTCCCGTTGTCCTTGTCATGATCTCCCCTACCTCCTCGGCATTGCCTTATTTGGAGTTGGAAGTCTCCATCTTGAAGTTAGCGAGCGACTCGTCTACCCCTATAGTCTCGTCCATGCTGGCTTCTTGATGTCTTCTTAACTCCTACTTTACCCAATTTTGCAACCCATCTATAAAGTAGACGAGGAAATCTTCCTCGGAGAATGACATAATTTGCAGCATTAATGTCATGACCCGCCACCTCATCATGCCACGTAGGTGCCATTTGGCGTATTTTAATGCCATGTGGAATCTTACATTGGAGGAATGCTTGCATATGTAAGAAGATTCTAGAGAAGTATGGACATTTTCTTTGGAAGACCCTAGATCCCTATGGATTTGCTAGAAAAGTCCTTCGAATCTTCTAGGTTTGTAGAGAGTTCTAGAGAAAGCCCTTATCTTGTAAATATTAAGGGCTTGTGTAACAATTAATAGTTATATACTAGCCCCTATGAGACTAGTATATAAAGGGGGGCATTCATTTGTAATTTATAAAGCAAACAATTCATGTTTTCTCTACAATAAAAAGCTTTCTTTGGCCAATTTCTATTGTCTTTCTTATCTAACATTCCCTTCGCGATCTTTAATGTAGTAAGGCTGACTTGGCATAGCAAGAACGTTATCAAGTTGTGCAAAATCGTGAGCAAGTTATAAAGTGCCACATGTGCGTTTATTTGAAGACTAAGGACGTGACAACGTGGTATCAGAGCAAAGGTTACAACTAAGAGAATGCTGAACGACGAAAAAACTAACACTGCCAACACCCAAGCCAACGTCATCCAAGATGCTGCTCGCAAGAGTGGCCATGATAAAAATAGGAATGCCACCAACAAGAGCCAGGAGGTGCCACCCGAGGTTGTTCCAAACGAGGGGCTTACATCCCAAGAACCATCTGCCACTAAAGCGAGCGAGAATAAAGTGAAGGTCCTGCCAGAGGACCTCTCGCTCGGTAAAGAGTGGGTGATGAAGGTGAACACGGTGATGGACACTGTCAAGATCTTTGGCCAACGCTTGGGAAAGGTGGAAGGCACCCTTAATGTTCTTGAAGGACACATTCTTGGAGAGTTTGAGAGTATTCGGAATGACTTAGAGGGACGCACGCATGTCGAGATGGAGCTAAGACAAACCATCACTACCTTGGAGTGCAGACTCATGGTGCGCTGAGCACTATAGATGCCATGAAGGATAAGATAAAGGCAGTCGAGGAGTGTGTCGATGCTGGCGTGGCTGAGGCAGATAGTAATATTTTCCTAACAAGGGAGACCAAGATTGAGGCTCACAAACCGCCAGTGTTCAAAGTTGTTCGTGATGCACAAAAAGTGAAGAACTTCCTTTGGAACTTGGAGAACTACTTCAGGCACGGTAGAGTGAGGGGCGATGATTCTAAGATCAACGCCGATGTATTGTACCTCACAGAGATTGTTGCATTATGGTGGCATCAAAAATGTGCTGACATGGAGAAAGGGATATACAAGATTGAGACGTGGGAGCAGTTCAAAAAGGAGTTGAAAAAGCAATTTTACCCGATGAATGTGGTGTATGAGGCTAGGTGGAAGCTAAGGGAGCCCCGACAAACGACCCCCATTCGGGAGCATGTGTGCGAGTCCACTACCTTAATGCTGCAAATCTCGTCGTTGTCTGAGAAAGATTCCCTTTTCTATTTCATGGATGAGCTACAAAATTGGGCAAAGAAAGAGTTAATAAGACATCAAGTAGCCAACGTGGAATAGGCCTTAGCGGTAGCCGAGTCGCTCGTGGACTTCAAGATGGATCCTGCCAAGTCCAAAGAAGGTAACGCCGAAAGAGGTGGGGGAGATCATGACGAGGACAACAGGAAAGGCATATCCGAGGTATACAAGGGTAGTGGCAAGGGGACATCCCATTACGGGCAGGGTCTAAGAGAAATGACAAAGGGCCAAAAAACGGTAGCGAGTACGTTCCCAAGAGAGGGTGCTACTTCTGTAAAGGATCACATCGGGTAATTGAATGCCCAGAATTGGGGAGCGTTGTGGAAATGATCGGGAACCTTGCTCAAGCACACAAGGGTGATACAGGATGGACTCTGCATTGGGGGGATGCGTTTGGAATCTAAACCGAAAGTAGAGAAATTCAAAGCCTATCTTGGTGCCATACAAATGGATCATGGTGGTAGCAAGAAAAGTTTGGTGGACATAGTTGAGGAGGATGGCAAGTTACAAAGTGATGGCACACTATCGGACCTAGATGATGCACCAAGCAGAGGGGAAATGTTCTCTAGTAAGGCTGTGACCACGTAGGGCAACCAAATGGGGAGTGGAAGAATGGACCAGATGCTTCAGAAGCTGTTAGACTTGGTTGAGTCATGGGGAGATTCAGTCCAAGACCAAAGAGAGGCATCCGATTGGCGGAGGATCTAGGTTATCATTGCTAGCCGTTCAAAGTACAAACGAGGCAAGAAAAAATGTGACAAGTACCTTGTGACATGGGAAGGCGAACCACTCCATAGAGCATCATGGCTAATGGACAAAGATCTCCGGCGACACCAAGGCGAGGTGCGCGCGTACGTGTTGATGCTTTGTATCGAGGGCGGCACAAAATTGGGCGGGGAAGAGTGTCATGACCTACCTCATCATCATGCCACGTAGGTGCCATTTGGCATATATCAATTCCATATGGAAGCTTACATAGGAGGAATGCTAGAATATGTGAGAAGATTCTAGAGAAGTATGGGCATTTCCTTTGGAAGACCTAGATCCCTATGGATTTGCTAGGAAAGTCCTTGAAATCTTCTAGATTTGTAAAAAGTTCTAGAGAAAGCCTTTATCTTGTAAATATAAAGGAATTGTGTAACATTTAATATTTACATACTATCCCCTAGGAGACTAGTATATAAAAAGGGCCATTCATTTGTAATTTATCAAGCAAATAATTCAAGTTCTCTCTATAAAAAGCTTTATTTGGCAAAATTTCACTTGTCTTTCTTATATAACATTCCTTTAGCGATCTTTAATGTAGTAAAGCTGACTTGGCATACCAAGAACATAACCAAGTTATGCAAAATCGTGAGCAAGTTGTCAAGTGCCGCACGTGCGCTTAGTTGAAGACTAAGGACGTGACATTAAGGTAGTGAAGTCTTGCACATACTCCCGAATTGTGGCTGTCTCTCGGAGCTCCCTTAACTTCTGCCTAGAGTACACCACATTTATGGGGTAGAATTGCTTCTTCAACTCATTCTTGAACTACTCCCACGTCTCAATCTTTCATAGCCCCTTCTCCATGTCAGTACACTTCCGACGCCACCATAACGCTGCAATCTTGGTCAAGTACATTGAGGCGTCATGTACCTTAACAACTTCGTCATCCTCCTTGACTACCTCAAAGTAAGTCTCCATCCTCTAAAGTAAGACTTCCACCTCGCGTGTATCCCATTCACCACCATACTGCTTTTCTCTTAGTACCTTCACATTGGTCCCTTTTGCAAGTACCATGCCCTTGGTAAGTCCGACCAGGGTTCCCTAAAGATGAGATCACTTTAGTTAGAATAATTGTTCGTGTAATTCAAGGAAATAATATAAGTGCTAGGTTAAATGCATTTAAGGAAAAATGTGTACATTATGAACTAAAACCAAGACTCAATCCTGAAGAAATAGTTACTAGGTAAAATTATACTTATTTATTCTTAAGATGTTTTCATATATATATATATATATATATATATATATATATATATATATATATATATATATATATATATATATATATATATATATATATATATATATATATATATATATATATATATATATAATGCCTTTAACTGAAGTTGTTAATCTTCATTGTACCGATCCTAACCGTTTGTTAACATCTAGAACTTGGGATGTCATTGAAGATGTTGTAAAAAATTTACAAAAATTTTATATGGCTACACTTGAGTTTTCTGGAGCTTATTATCCTACTATTGCAAATGGTTTAGTTCATATTGCTGAAATTTCTCTTTTACTCCATAATTTGAAGAAGAAAGAAGGATATACTTTTGTTGTTGAATCTATGCTAGATAAACTTAAGAAATATTTTTACCAAATTTTCCCTATTTACCTAATTGGTGCTATTTTAAATCCTTATCAAAATGGCCACTTGTCGCCAATTAATCAATGCTTTATATGTTTATATCGATATTGGACCAACTGTAACCCTTGATGTTAAACTTGTATTTTTGATCTACACAAATATTTACAAACTTTATATAATTATTATGCTAACACTGTTGACGCTTCTGCTGCTGTAGATGCAAATATTCCTTCAAGTTTAGTTTCAACATCCGCATCCGGTACTTTGGAGGATAATGATGGTGTTGAAGATTATTTGATTTGGTCTACACTAGGAGAGAACCAACAACCAGTAACATGAACATTGATGAACTCCAATTCTACTTGCGAAAGTCACCAGAGCCTCGCACAAAGGAATTTCTACCGGTGGGTTGGTGGAGGAGCAACTCAAATTAATTTCTTTTTCTTTCGGCCATGATTCGAGACGTGCTAAATGTGTCGATTTCAACAGTCGCATCAGAGAGTGCATTTAGCCAAGCAAGGCAGCAACTAGGAGATACTCGTCATTGATTGGGCAGCAACGCTTTGGAAATTCTAGTGTGCTTCAGAGATCGGATAAAATCATAACAGCGAAATCAAGGGCGTGAAGAGGTAGATGAAGTGGTGGACCAAGAAATTGGAGATGTAATGTTTTATGGTTCCGATTCAAGCAATGCCGGAAACCAAGAACCTCATGTTGACACGGATGAACTTACAAAAATGATGCAAAGCATGTCATGTACTCTTTCTTATTTTTTATAATTGTTGTAAACTTTTAATTTGCAAGTTCTAAAATTGATTTGAAGTATTATTTATTATTCAATGAAAATATAAAACAAAAGCCTTCGGAGTTTGATCTTTACATATTGATCTTATTACATAATTTTTCTTTTAGCCACTTACTTTCAATTTTAAAATTTTAAAATTCAAATTTCAAATTTAAATTTTAATTCTAAGCCTTAAAAATTTACAAACACTTAAGTATCAATAACATTGAATAAGAAAAATATAATATACTTTTTAAAAAAATAAGTAACCCGGCCCTGTATGGACCCGTTAAGCCCGAACCCGATGGACCCTAAATTAACCCGGACTTTTCCAACCCGTTACCAGCCCGGTTAGCTAACCCACTATCCAGCCCGAACCAATAACCAGATGAGCTATTTTTTTCGTGTCCAGCCCGTATCAGCGCGTCCGGTTAACACCTATAAATTAGTACAAGATGACTAGTTATATAAAGATGAATAACAAATAATTATTTCTCTCTAAGGATAAGTCATACGTGTGTATGGGTGCATTTACATATATACCCATTTTAGGGGATATCATTGAATTTATACCCACATTTCACACAGTGGCAGAGGCAGAATTTATGCTAAAGGGGTTCAAAAAAAAAGTTTAAAAAGATTATACCTAGTGAGAATTGAACCAATGACTTTACAAAAATTTTGAACCTCTTGACCACTAAGCTATGCTTTTGGGTTGTAGCAAGGGTATTCAAAACATAATATATAGAGGTAAGATCGGAATTTGCCTTAAATATACAATGCAATATTTCTATGAAGGGGGTTTCGGGTGAACCCCGTCCGCCCCCTAAATATGCCCTTGATTGCACAAAACTTTGAACCTGCTCAGATCTGAAGTAGTTCAATATCTTCGGTGCAACTTCAAAAATCAAATCTGAAGTTTTTCTATCTTTCAGTTGCAACTTCAAAAATTCGAATCTTAATTAGTTCAATTTTTCAATACAACTTCAGAAAACTTCATATTCAAGTTCTTCTATCTTTCTATTGCAACTTCAGAAATTCGAATCTTAAGTAGTTCAATTTTTCGATACAACTTCAGATTCCAAATCTAAAATCTTAAGTAGTTAAATTTTTAAATACAACTTTAGACAATTTCTGATTCAAAATATGAAACATAAACTTGTTCTTCGATTTTGAAAAATCCAACACACGATTCAATACCCAAATCTACTCTAAATGAGCTCAAATTTGAAACATAACTTTCAATATCATAAAGAACAAATATCAATCATCAAATTATTAAAATAATAACAAATTTAACAAACTCATTTTGCAACTAAGAAGAAGAAGAAACCCTAAACACAAAGAAGAAGAAAGCAGCAATGGTGAAGAAGCGAAAAATGTATGTATCTGAAGTTACTACAAAATCGGGCACCAGTTAAATATTTTAAAAATAATTTACAAAGATTCAATCTGTGGCACAAAACTAAGCGCTACATGATTTTTTTACATGTATATGGAATACTTATGTTTACGTTTTATCCGGATAATCACTTGTTAGGATGTCATTATTTTAATTATGATTAATAATATAAGATAATGATAATAGTAGTAAGGAACATTTCTTTTTTCATTTCAAAGTGTCTCCGTTAGGTTCATGAATGAACTCATTTATAGATATTATTGCATTGTTACGTAACTTCCTAAATCTAGTTATGAGTTTTAAAATCAACACAAATCTGAACATAAAGACAAATCTAAGATATGTCAAGATTTCCAAATCTCAAGTTGGACATCCACCTGTAACGACCCGACCGGTCGTTTTGAGCTCTAGCGCGTCGTTCAGCGGTTTGAAGTCGTGAGCAGCTTCGTTTCAGGTATTATGACCCGTGGGCGTGGGCGTGGTCGGATTTGAATTCCAGGAAGTTTAGAATTGATTTCGAAAGAAAATTCTCAGTTTAGAAGCCTTAAGTTGGAGAAATCAACTAAGATTGGAATTTTGAGTAAACGACCTCCGAATCAAGATTTGAAGGTTCCAGCAGGTTCATATGATGGTTTTGGACTTGGGGTGTATGTCCGGCTCGGGGTTTGGATAACCTGGGAGCGCTTCAGCGTATATTGTGGAAGTTAGAATTTTAGAAGAATTTCATAAATTTGGGCTTGAAGTGCATTTCAGTGTTGTTGATGTCTGTTTGGGATTTCGAGTCTAGGAACAGCTTCGTATGGTGATTCTGGAGTTGGGAGCGCGATCAGAAGTGAATTTGGATGTCTGTAGGTCATTTCAAAGTCATTTGGCTAAAGATAGGAATTTGAAGATTTTTGAGAAATCCGACCGGAAGTGGAAGTTTTGATATAGAGGTCGGAATGTGGTTCCAAAAGTTGGAACAGGTCCGTTATGCTTAATATGAATTGTGCGCAAAATTTGAGATCAATCGGACGTGATTTGATAGGTTTCAACATCGGATGTGGAAGTTGGAAATGTCTAAGTTCATAAAGTTGGGATTTGGGTTCGACTCATGGTTTTGATGTTGTTTGATGTGATTTGAGGCCTCGAGCAAGTCCGCATTATGTTTTTGGAACAGGTTGGTATAATTGGACGGGGTCCCAGGGGCCTCGGGTGGATTCCGGGTGATTAACGGATCGATGTTTGAAGTTGAAGAACGCTAAAGGCTGTTGTCCTCTGGTGTGACCGCACCTGCGAGGCTTTGACCGCAGGTGCGGCTAAAGGCGCCGCAGGTGCGAGTTTTGGGCTGGAGCTGAAGGGGGCCACATGTGAGAAAGATTTGGTCGCACCTGCGGAAGCGTAGGTGCGGAGAAGGGACCGTAGAAGCGAGAAATGTTGGGTTAGGTCAGAGCCGCACCTGCGATGGAATTTCCGCAGGTGCGGAGCTGCAGGAGCGGCTATTGGACCGCAGGTGCGAAGAGAGGCCTGAGCAGAATATTTTAAAGACGGGTTTATGTCATTTCTCACCCATTTTTCATTGTCATGGGCGATTTTTGGAGAGCATTTCAAGGGGGATTCACGTCAGGCATCAAGGTAAGTAAACTTCTTCTGTTTGTTAGATGAATACAAGATTTTATGCATGGAAATTGGTAGGTATTTGGGAAATTTTTGAAGAAACCTAGAAAATGTAAATTTGGAATTTAGCCACGAATTTGAGTACGGAATGTAGAGTAAATTGCATGATTGAACTAGTAGAGCTATGGGTAGCATGTATCTTCAAGAATTTCGGATTTCCGGGCACGTGGGCCCGAGGGCATTTTGGTCATTTCTCCGAGCGGGGTTGGGAAAGTATATAATTTGAATTTGTTGTGAGTATTAGCATGAATTTTCATTGTTTTGCCATTATGTGGTAGTTTCGGAGCGTTGTGCGTCCGTTGGAGTCATCGGAAGGGCTTGGAAGCCGATATTGGAATTCCGGAGCGAGGTGAGTCTCCTTTCTAACCTTGTAAGAGGGAATTGTCCCCGTAGGTGTTCTATATGTTGTGTGTATTTTCTTTGGGGGCTACGTGCGTAAAAAGTGACGAGAGTCCGTACGTAGTGACTATTATGCTGTGTCGGGTAGTTTTAGGGCTCACATGCATGTTTTATGTGACGTATATGTACCCTTAGCGTACCTTGAGTTGCTTATTATCATTGAATTAGTGTAGTAATGGGGAAAGTTGCATTTGAATTCCCAGTTGAATAATCCTTGTTACAAGTATAGCCCCTACTGAGCTTATTGATAAATTTGGTATGTATATGTATATATGAGAGTCAGCACTCGAGTCGCAGGTATGATTCGCGATTGAGGGAAGCTTTATGATATTCAGTATAAGTGTGTCAGCACTCGAATCGCAGGTATGATTTGCGATCGAGGGAAGCTTTATGGTAATTTGGTATAAATGTTTCAACACCTGAGTCGCAGGTATGATTCGCGAGCGGGGGAAGCTTTACGACTATTCAGTGATTAGATATTCCTTCGACTCCGTCCGGTTGTCTTATCCTTTTGTGCATGACTATTTGGTACTGTTTTATTGATATTGGTTTGACATGTATTTGGGAAAAAGGAAAGTGTACATTGTTGTTTATTCTCAGTAGTTACCTGGATTTATGTACTTGATATGTATTTGCTGCTCACTGTCTTACATGTCTACTGTATTTCATCATATTCTGTCATATATTATATTGTTGGACCCTAATGAGTGTCAAGTCAACCTCTCGTCACTACCTCTCTGAGGTTAGGCGGGCGACTTACTGAGTACACGTTATTTTTGTACTCATGCTGCACTTGTTGTGCATTTTATTGCACAGGTACTTTCATAGCAATGTGGAGGATTCGGAGACTTAGGTGAGCTGCATCATCTGGAGGCGATCCGCAACTGACAGAGTCTCCTTCGTACTGTATTTATTTCATTTTAAATTTCCTTGTCCAGTTGTATTTCGGACAGGCTTTGTAATCATTGTATAAATTCTTAGAAATTGCTCATGTACTTGTGACACCAGGTTCTGGGATATGTATTGGGATAAAATTGCTTAAATGTAATCTTTAAACCATTGTTTTAATTAATAGATTTTTATTTGGTTATTATGTAATAAAGTGAAAGAAAATATTTTCATAAATGTTAAAACCGAAAAGTTATTTCAATTAATTAATGATTTGGCTTGCCTGACATTAATGTCCGGCGCCATCACGACCTTATGGATTTTGGGTCGTGACACCACCTTTCTGTGCAAGTGGATTTATAACACTCCTCCTTGGATGGCCAATCAAAGATAATAGTTCCTTGTTAAAACTTTACTAAGAAAAGCCCAGTGGAAAAAGTCTAGCGAAAGAAAAAGAGTACACATATCTTGTAATACGTATTGAGAGTTGCCTCATTAAAAATCTTACCAGGAAAACTCAATTAGTACAAAACTTTGGTTAAGGAAAAGAGAGTGCAACTCGTATTTCTTCCCCTGATGAGAAAATCTGCTAAATTATCACTTGAACAAACTTGTTGATCATATAATTCACCATTCTTTTGAAGATGTTTGTAAAAGCATTTTGGTGAAATGTGCATTGTTCAGTCTCCATTAATTTATCCCCCTTTTATTTGAGCTATACATACAACATTATCTATATAATATTATTGAATATCTTTTCCCCATGAAATACCACATATCTCCTGGATATGTTGAGTTATTGATCTCAACCAAACGCATTCTCAACTCGCTTCATGAATATCTATTATCTCTATATGATTTAAAGAAGTAGCAACCATCGTTTGTTTTGTTGAACTCCATGATATGGAAGTACCTCCACATGTCAATAAATAGCCTATTTGAGATCTACCTTTATGTTGATCTGACAAATATCCTGCATCTGCATAACCAGTCAGTTGTGACCTGGATTCATTTGAATAAAATAATTTCATATCAATGGTACCTCGGATATATCTAAATAGATTCTTAATACCATTTAATGTCTTTGTGTTGGGTAAGAACTAAATCTTGCTAACAAGCTTGCGGGGAAAGCTTTATTTTGTCGAGAATTATTAGCAAGATACATTAATGCTCCAATTGCACTAAGATATGGTATTTCAGCACCTAAAAGCTCTTCATCATTTTCATGAGGGCGAAATAGTTCTTTATTTATATCAAGAAATTCACAACTATCGTGGTACTCAATGGATGTGATTTATCCATATAAAATCATTTCAAAATATTTTTGGTGAATGTTGATTGATGGATGTAACGACCCAATCGATCGTTTTGAGCTCTAGCGCGTCGTTCGAAGGTTTGAATCCCTGAGTAACTTCACTTCAGGTATTATGACTTGTACATGTGACGGAAATGAATTTCGGGAAGTTCAAAGTTGATTTGGAAAGATAATTCTAATTTCTGAAGCTTTAAGTTGGAGGAATTGACTATGGTTTGACTTTTGAGTAAACAACCTTAGAATCGGGATTTGAAGGTTCTAAAAATTTTGTATGATGATTTTGGACTAGGGCATATGTGCGCATCGGGTTTTGGATGATCCGGCAGCATTTTGGCGCATATTGTGAAAAGTTGGCATTTTGAAAGAATTTCATAAATTTGAGTTGAAGTGTATTTTAATGTTATCAATGCCCGTTTGGAATTTCGAGCCTGGAATAGTTCTATATGGTGATTCTAGTCTTAGGAGCGCGTCCGGATGTGGATTTGGAGGTCCGTAGGTCATTTGGGGTCATTTAGCGAAAGTTGGAAGTTGGAGGTTCTTGGAAGTTTGAGTCGGAATGGATTTTTTGATATCAGGGTCAGATTCCGGTGAAGTTGGAGTAGGTCCATACTGTCAAATATGACTTGTGTGCAAAATTTGAGGTCAATCAAACGTGATTTGATATGTTTCGGCATCAGATGTGGAAGTTAAAAATTCAATAGTTCATTAGGCTTGAACCGATGCGCAATTCGTATTTTTGATGTTATTTGGTATGATTTTAGGCTTCGATCAGGTCCGTGTTATGTTATGGTGCGCGTCGGTGTGATTGGACGGGTTCCCGGGGGCCTCGGGTGTGTTTCAGATATTTTTGGGTTGTATCGTGCTCTTATTTGATGTTTCAATGTCGTTTCTTTGGACATAATGGGTACCATATTGACCAAACGACCTTTTATTTGTGATTGGATTGAACCATTAGATCCGTATCATAATTACGGAGTCATAGCAACAAGAATCACCAAATTCCGATGTCGTATGAGACAGTTATGCCCATTTCTGTATCGGAAAAGATTGTTGGTTTCTAGTGCGGGCTTTGTCCTTTGCGAACGTGAAGGAGGTCCCGCGAACGCGAAGAAGGAAGTTTTGGTTTAACGGTCAATGCGAAGAATTTCTCTTCGCGAATGCGAAGAAGAAAAATCACCTGGACAGTGTTTTAAACCTAGAATTTTAGTATTTCGGGCATATCTTGAGTTCTAGAGCTCCCTTTAAGGTGATTTTTGCAGCGTTGTTCTCGTCTCAATAAGGGGTTTTGGAGAGATAGGCATCGGTTTGAGGTATTAGAGCGGCGTTGGATCCGGTTATGAAACTTCAGAGCGAGGTAAGTGTCATGTCTAAATCTATGAAGGGGAAACTACCCCTTAGGTGTTGTAATTCATATGTGTTACTTGTTGCGGGGGATACGCACGCACGAAGTGACGAGAGTCCATAAATAGAAATATTAATGTTATTGTCCGGGGAGACTCAGATTCATGCCATGATTTAACTGCACTATTTGGGTTATCTCTTGCTTATTAAATTCTTTTACTTCGCATTACTTCTGAGACTAGATGGACATAGAGTGATAGACTTGCTATTGTAGAGATTTGAGAAGTTTCATGATTAGCCGCAGAATAATTGTACTCCTCTTACGAATTTCTCCCGTGTTATGCATTCTGATCGAAATGTTTCCTCAAAGCTCCTATAACTCACATGTTCCTTCGTGAATGGGGTCAAGGACCCGTCAAAGCTTCTTATTCTACTGGGATCAAGTTGTTCGCCTCGGCAGGTGTCACGACCCCAAATCCTAACTGATCGTGATGACGCCTATCGTGGAACTAGTATAGTCACTATCACGTAACTACACATTTACTTTAATATAATTTCTCAAAAATCATAATAATAAGCATAAAATATTCTAAGTCTTTAACCAAGCATGATATAATCTAACAGTCTAAACTATTCCCCAGAACAGGAGTCAACTTATCACGACCATCAAAGAATAATACTAACATTGCTAATGTCATAATACACTGTCTCAGAACAAAATACTAAATACTAATGAAGGAAGGGAAACGGGGGAGCTGTGGACGCTGGACAGCTACCTCAAAATCCCAAAGCTGACGATGAACGATCTCAGATGGCTAGTGATCAGACCCAATACCTGGATCTGCACACAGAGGTGCAGGGAGTAATGATGAATACGCCAACTCAGTAGTAATGAAAATAAATCAAGTTTGAAGATAAGAAAACACACAGCACAGAACACCGATCCACATATAGTAAGATACAGCGTATTAATACAGTATACATTTAATACATAAGTTGAAAACCAATTTCCGTAAAAGGAATCCTTTGAGCAAGTATAATTTCCAGTATTTCTCAGTAAAATTCCCAAAATATAGGTATAAAAGATGAAATGAATCATAATCAAAACTCAGCAAAATATCATTATAAAGCCGCCCCTCGGGCCAAATCATCACTCGTAAATCAATCACTCAACACCTCACCATCACTCAATAACAGTCACTCATGCCTCCCAATCACTCGGCACTCGGCACTCGCACTCAGTAGGTACCTGCGTTCATTGGGGGTGTACAGACTCCGGAGGGGATCCTACAGCCCAAGCGCTACAAACAAACAAAATCATGGCATCAATCACTCAGGATCTCGGCCTATCTCATATCATCAATATCCTCACAATATTGGCCCTCGTCCTCACTCAATCAGACACTCTCAACATTCCACTCGGGCCATAAATAAACGGGGTTCTCGACCCAAAACAGTATTTCATTTCAAGAAATAATATCAATAAACTCTGAGTGTCAAATAAATTTATCAGGAAATACTGAGTGAAAAACCATAATTTCTAAGTGAGGAATATCAGGAAAATAGGCCCCAAGGGGTTAAGACAGATCGACATTAGGCCCCAAACGTGGCTTACAACCCAATTATATCAAAACATATCAATACTATAAAGAATAGGCTTTAAAAGCAGTTTCGCAACTCAATAGTTGCCTAAAAAGGAAACATATTTCCAAATTTCCAATTCGTGCACGCCCCACACTCGTCATCCAGTGTGTGCGTCACTCCAAAACCGTGAAAGGATGTAAAGTCTGGGGTTTCATACCCTCAGGACATGCTTTAAAGACATTACTTACCTCAAACTATCCCGAGAATCTACTCCGCAATGCGTTTGGCCCTCGAGTCAACTTCCGAGTGATCCAAATCTATCAAATTCAGATTCATAACATCAAAATATGCTAAAGGATTAAAACCCAATCGAAAAATCTCAACTTTATGCACAAAACCCGAAATTAGTCAAAACCCTACCCTCGTGCCCACGTCTCGGAACTTGACAAACTTTATACCAAAATATTCCTCATCATTTCATGAGTCCGTACATATATAGAACTCTAAAATCGGAGTCCGTTTGACTCCTCAAATCGCCCCTAAAAGGTCTCTTAAACTCAAGCCCTAGTTTCACTTTTTTTCTACTGATTTTCCCCAATTAAACACTTCAAAAACATATAATCTTGTCGGATTATTCGATGATAATTTAATATTATGGAGTAGAAATGATCACAAGTGACTTACCTCAATATTTCCCATGATTTCTTGCTCAAACATTGCCCCAAGTTATGTTCTTTCACCCAAAAAACGTTAAAATTGGCTAAAAACATAACAACATTAAAAAGACCCTATTCTGGTCGCTAAAGTAAAATCCCATCGCGAAAAGTGACATATTTGGTCACTAAAGGTGCGCACCAGATCATGTTGCACCAGCAATGTTTATTTTCACTAAAAGGGTTCTAACTCCACCATACGAACTCGGAATTCGATGATTCTTGTTCCTATGAGTAACAAATAATAATACGAACATAGTCCTTCAATCGAAAATCAATTCAGAGCTCATTTTCTCATTGCGATACTCATTTCGCTCGTTAAACAATTAACTCACATTTCGCGTCAAAAACCCAATTGCGACTTGATGAAATTATACCAAACTTTCCAGATAACTCCTATAATTCATTATCAAAATCTCGGAAGTCTCGAAATCAAATTTCGATCTCTACAACTAAAAATGGACCTTTAGATCATTACATGCTTATGCTCAAAACGCCAAAATCTTCCAAAACTTATCCGAGCCTCATGGGACCCCAACCAAGTATACTAACAAGTCCCATAATATGACACAAACTTAGTTGAGCCTTCGAATCACCAAAAACAACGCAAAAATACTAAATTCACCTCGGATTCAAGCCTATGAACTTTGAAACTTCTAAATTCCACCAAAGATGCCGACACCAACCAAAACACATCCGAATGACCTGAAAATTTGCGCGCACGTCAAAATGACACTACGAACCTTCTCCAACTTTCGGAATTCTATTGCGACCTCGATAGCCTATTTCCACTGCCGACCGAAAATCGCCAAAAACTAACTTTCGCCAATTCAAGCCTAATTCTACATTGGACATCACAAAAATATTCCGGACACACTTCTAAGTCCCCAAATATCCTAACGAATCTATTTGAGCCATAAAATCTGCATTCCGAGGTCGTTTACCAATAAGTCAACTCTCAGTTGACTTTTCCAACTATAAGGCTTTTTTTAAAGACTAAATGACTAAATTCTTGCTACAACCATTCTGATTCAGAGCCTACCAACTCTAACACATTATAAACAGTATAACCAACCTATGACAAGGCAAAAACAGTAATAATAATGAAGTTTCTACGGAACGACCGACCGGGTCGTTACATTCTCCCCCACTTAAACACACGTTCGTCCTCGGACGTGCCTAGAGTTGTTCCAAACACCACCAAAATTGCTATGTAACCTACCATGCACATATTCGGAGGTGATCCCACGTAACTCTACCCCATATAGGTTTAATAGCACAACACAGTTGAAATTTCGAAATTCAATCCTGACCCATAAACCTTAGAACTAAATTTCCACTTCTGAGTCCATTCACAAGATCAAATTTGCACGACTATAAGTTGAAATAGTCTGAACACACTGTATCAATCCATATCCGCAACACAAGATGAAATCATATAATATACCGCATGACTCAACACTCACAGCGATGACTCTTAATCCCAATCGCTGCTCATAACAACCCAATACCGGTAAATAACCTCTTATCGAACAAAACCTCGCTTAAACACCTTCATATGGTGACGATGATGACAGAAACACGTAGAAACTGGCAACCATTCATCCGATCAGCATCAATACCATCTAGAGCCATAACTTGTGCAACTCGTGCACTCAATAACAACATCCCAAGAGCTCAATTCATAAAATAGAGAAGACTCACACGAGAGGAATATCCTGCCATTACCACATCATGTTAAAAGCCTGATACACATCGTGAAACCATATCACACAAATCTGACACCAAGTATCATACCTCTACCTAACTGAGCTACAAAGCGTGATCCCATCCAACCGCTAGACCACATGACATGCTCCAATCCACCTTGCTCAAAATCAATAACCATGCGAAATTTGACATCAATTACTCAAAGTGCATTGCCATAACCACGGGGAAATCGGACGATACCATGCCACTCGAACTAGAAAGAACATAACCAACACGTCTCAATCCTGCAACACCCAATTACTTACCTTACTCAAATCTAGCTATAAATCCCCGATAGAACTACACCCTATGCACATATATAACCAACGATCACAACTCCTCGAAACACCATAAGATAACTCATAGATCACTCCAAAACACCCTCAACAATAGCAATTTGGGGTCAACAATTCCGGCCCAGTGTAGAACACACACCCATACTGGCCTACCAATAATTATATTCTAAATCAACTCTGGCCATCCACAACAGGTAGATAACTCTCCAAAGGTTCATAATGACTGAATCATGACCTATACTAACACCTGACTATCTTTGCTCGCTTCCTCGTAATTCACAACTACAAAAATAATTTGTTCATGAAAACTCCCAATCTCAAAATCCATGATGCGCACCAATTACCATATCTGATCCCAATTCCACCACTCAAATATATAACACGCCCCTAATACTTTATCATTTCAGGAGGGATACCCCCATAATTCCTATGTGCCACCAAGAAACCTTGAATATCAGCAGTCGATCCAACAAGAGAGCGTTATAACACCAATGAAGCACCCTTATTCAAACACATTGCCTTAAACACATTGTCCTTAATGAATGTATACTCTCATCCAGCCACCCAATAGTGGTATCCTTTACCTAATCATCTGAAACTGCCAGTTCTGACCTTCCTTCCAGAACTGAACCGTGACCTCACATATGCCACTCTCCATTATACACAAAATACCGCATACGCCATGCAATCCTATGATAAATATGAGAACTTCATGCTCCCTTCCTAGCCACAAACAACTACGTACCTAACCAGCCAAGAACTTTCCATTTGATCCCATCTAGAAGCAAAATCACTATACGTCACATGGCCCTCACGCCAGTATAAATATACATCTCTAACCATGGTAGAAACCATCAAGAACTCCCGAATCACATTTGTACAACACCAAACTGCCAAGACTGAATCCTTCCAACTAAACCAAGCTACGCATGCCACCAAATTCCAAGAGAATTGCTAAGAAACACCTGTAACAACTCATTACCTTATAAACACCCAAAGAACTAACCATATCCCTTATCATGTCGATCCGACGTACTACCAAGTTCTCCTATTTATCCAAGTTCCTTCTAACTTACCTCCGAATTGATACTTCTTCTTGCCATAATACTGCAATTCTCAATCCCGACTCACTGCACGAAACCCGAGCATAAAAAATATACCATCTATGGCTCATAAGCCGCTGAATACTCTCTCAAACATCCCCAAAGCACCACATTAAAAATACTTACCCTGAATAGACTTCATGCGAATTTAAAGTCATTACCTTCGCTTTCCTGATACTGATTGTGAGCATATAATTTTTACTCAACGTATCGTCCTATAAACATCCGAATAAATCAATTGATTTTGGTTTATTTTTCAGTAATTAATTGTGAATTATTTGCATTGTTAGCATATCCATAATTCATCTTTCAAAATCATTAAAAAAAAATTTGCATTATGAAGTTATTATTTATAATTAATTAAATAATAAACAAATGACGAGTATATAACGTAATGTAGTTTTTAATAACTAATTACTACAAAATTAATCATTTTATTCGATAAATTATAGATTTAATTAAGAATATATGATTGGTTGTTTTATTCTTAATTAATATGTAAATAGATGAAAATAAGGTTTAAAATTAATTTCTAACATTTGTTGGATTAAATTAGATTTGGACTTATTTAGGTTATTGAGAAAAAGCCAATTTCGGACCTGGGCTTGAAATTACCCAGGACCAAACCCAATCCCTACAAACTAAAACAGCCCAGCCCAAACCCCTTATACCCGGGCTGCCCCAGCTTAACCAAAAAGACCCCGTTTAAGGCCAAGTTCAATCCCAGCCATTGATCTATCTTTGATCCAACGGCTGGGAACTGACCACCCTTTTAGTATTTAACTGCCCGAACCCCACCCTATACCCTCATTCAATCTGAAACCCAACCCCATACCTAAACCCTAACCGCCCCCATCTCCTTCATCTCTCTCGAACTCTAACCTAAACCCTAGCCGCCCCTGAAACCTCACCGCCGTCTGGCCACCATAACCACTCCAAGCAACCCCAAATATCTACCCTACAACCCTCATCACCTCCTAAACCACCTCCCGTTATTAGTCTTGTAAAAAAAAACCATCCCAAAAATCCCAATTTCAGATCTGAGATTCCAGAACCCTAAGTCTCCCATGCGCACTGATTCAAGGGCCTTCAACGGCTCGGACCTGCATGAATCAGTTTCTCTTGACCAGAGCAATTGATTCATGTGGGTTTGACTCGTTTTCAAACCCACCGAAGTCTGGCCAAACTCCGGCGAATCCGTCCAAAATGGTTCTATATGACTGGTACCCCTCCCCCCTTTGTTTCTTTTAATCACTTGTCTAGTAAGATAAATCGCCTAGGCTAGCATTAAACTTCTTCTACCAATCTATGTCTTCCGTTTGGATTAATTGTTTAGATTTTGTAGGTTTTTTGTTTATTCTCCTAAATGATGTTAGTTACAAGATATTTGTTTAACTGAGTTTAGTTTTAGGTTTTTCTTCTTTACTGATTGTCCCTAAATGCTACTGCCCCTTCCTTTTCCAACTGTTTTGGGTTTATTGGCATGAACCTGTCTAGATTTAGTGATTTTTTGAAGATCTGTGTAGATCTGTTGTTTTCTTCCCCCACCTGTGTATATTTTTCCTTGTCGTCTCAATTTTGAGTATGGTTCATGACTCTTGTTCTTGTCATATTAAGTAATTAGGTTTTCCTTATCAATCATACCTCCTAATTTAGGTTTCGTCATTGACTGCATATATGACTTTTCTGTTTTGATTCACATTATTA
>MDKI01271215.1:0-24582 GCA_005239505.1 Nicotiana paniculata | reverse complement strand
ATATATATATACGTTTGGAGAAAATATGTTTTCAAAGGAGATCCTTCTATACTAAAATGATTATATTTGCAAAGTTTTTCATATGAAATGTTGTTTAAAGGTTTCCACCAGTTTATGGATTTTAATGGCTAAGGCCGATGTGAAAAAATACACGTAGAGTTGAGTTATTGGTGCTCTCTATTGCGTTGTATTTTTCTTCCGGTTTGGCTTGATTTGCTGTCCATCTTTCTGTGTAATTTTAGGCTGTTTCGTTGGTTAATTTCTGTAATTTCCTTCCGCATTATATTGTCATTGTTGTAAATTATTCCGTGGAGTCTTAGATAGATGTAGTGTTCGGTTATTTCTATATTCATGTCAGTTATTTTGTAGACCAGTGGTGTCTTGACTAGTCCTCGTCACTACTCCACCGAGGTTAGTCTTGATACTTACTGGGCACCGCTGTGGTGTGCTCGTACTACACTTCTGCACATTATTTTGTGTGCAGATCCAGGTATATTGTAGTAGCTGCATGGATGATTGTCGAGGGGACTCAAGGTAACCTGATATTGCGTTCGCAGGCTTCAGAGTCACCTTCTTACTAGTAGTATTCATACACTGTCGTATTTATTTCCAGACAGTTGTATTTAGAAGTTGTAGAATATTCGTAGAGCTTATGACTTGTATTACGGTTTTGGGAAAATTTGTACATTTTGTTAAGATTCTATATCGAGACTGTTAGTTTTCCTTTTATTATTGTTGTTATTCAGTAACTGTTAGGCTTACCTAGTCCCTAAGACTAAGTGCCATCACGATACCTAACGGAGGGAAATTTGGGTCGTGATAGTAGAGGTGTAGCATGAGTACGTAAATCAACAGGTACCCAGTAAGTATCTAGCCTAACCTCGGAGAATTAGTGATGGGGGGTCGACATTGACACTTAATAGTGGTCCAATAAATCAAGTACAACAGAAAGTAAACAAGTATGAGGCATGGTAAATAAGCAGTGTAAGCAAATATAGGTACGTAGTACGATCCTCGTCTGAACAGTAAAAAAAAGCTCTCAATTATCAGTTACCTCCTCAACATGAGTATGTATATAAAATAGTCCCCACAAGATAGGTCGTCACAATTTAAATCAGGAAAACTCATGGATACACTAGCTTCTTGTCAAATATTATGCACGATTCTGCCGAGGCAAACGACCCGATCCTATAAGAGTGGTTAGTGAAGTTGCTGAGGAAAATAACCCGATACCATAAGAGTATTTTATAAAAATGCCGAGGAGAATGACCCAATCCCATAAGAATGTGATATTACCAAGACAAAAGGCCCGATCCAATAAGAATATGATACTACCAAGGTGAACAGCCCGATCCCATAAGAATATGATACTGCCGACGTGAACATTCCAATCCCATAAGAGTATGATACCGCCGAGGCGAACGACCCGATCCCATTAGAATATGAAGATTTAACGGGTCCTTGACCCCACTCACGAATATACGTGTGAGTTATGAAATTTAAGGAAGCTTTTCGATAAAAATGCACAACACGAGAGAAATTCATAATGGAAGCACAATTATTCTGCGGCTAATCAAGTAGTTTATCAAATATTTACAATAGCGAGCCTATCACTCTATGCAATCCTAGTCTCAGTTCGTAACACGAAACCAAGTAACTAAGTAGGCAAGAATAACTCAACTAGTACAAATAAATCATGGCGTGAATCCTGGTCTACCCAGACATAATCAGGAATTCTAGCATGCGCATGGACACTCGTCACCTCATACGTGTGCAACTCCAACAACATGTAGCATATAACAAGAATAACATCTATGGGGTAATTTCCCCCTTACAAGGTTGGACAGGAGACTTGCCTCGCTCTGATTTCCATAACCGGCTCCAATGCCTCTCAAACTCCTCGACTCAAAGACAGAACGATCTGAAACTAGTCAAACATCATGCAAATCAATCAAAATATAATCCAATGCTTACAAATTTAAAATTTTTATAATGATTCCCAAATCCGCACGAAAATTCAACAAAGTCAACCCTCGAGCGGACGTGCTCGGATTCTGAAAATTTTCGAAGATAAACATTACTCATAACACCATGAACTCAAATATATAATTTATTCCTAATTCCATTTCCAAAATTGTGCTAAAAATCCAAAATTAACAATTTATAGGTTTCTTCCAAAATCCCACAATTACTATAATTTTTCATGCTTAAATTCATATGTAAATCATGTATTTAACTCACAACGGTAGGAATCACTTACCTCATGCAGGATGATAAGAATGACACTCAGAAATCGTCCCCAAGGCCGACTCCAATTAGAGAAAATGAGGTGAAATGAGCCAAACCCATGTACTTAACAAAGCATTCTGCCCAGTGATGTTCCGCATCTGCGGAACTCTGTACACTTCTGCGGCTCCGCTTCTGCGGAAGCAACCTCGTAGGTGCAACTTCCCCCAAGGCGCCAACTTGTCACTTTTGCGAACATCCAATGGCAGATCAGAATCTGCTTCTACGGAAATCACCCACATCTGGGACTTCCCAGCTCGAGCAACACTTCCAACATGCACGCCCATGACTGCATTTGCGGCTCCACAGGTGCACTAAAACATCCACACCTGCGATCTTCCAGCCAAAGGCCAATTTTGATTCTACACCCCTACGTTCAAATCTGCGAGCCTGCAGGTGCGGTAAATCCCTCGCACCTGCGTATCCAGCCAACCTCACTCCCATCCGCTTTTGAGACCCCTGGGCCGCTTCTGCAGTCTCGCACCTGCGTCCATAACCTCGCAGGTGGGATCACACTAGAAGCCTCAAGATTCATCAATTCCCTTAAGTCCCAAATTCGATCTGATTCCAATTCGATTCGAACCCGGGGCCCCTGGGACCCCAACCAACCATACCAACACATCCTAAAACATGATACAAACTTAATCGAAGCCTTAAATTATGCCAAACAACATCAAAACTATGAATCGACGATTGAAACTTTTCTTTAAACTTTTAAACTTCGTCGAACGCGATTATGCTTGAACATTCATGAATGAAGCTAAAATTTATGCATTAGTCATCACAATAAGAACCTATTCCTAGGCTAGGAACCCCGAACAGACATCGATAGTACCAAAATTCACTTCAAATCCAACTTAAGAAAATTTTAAACTTTCAAAAATGCCAACCTTCCATAATAGGCGCTGAAATGCTCTCGGACCACCCGATACTCAACCCGAACATATGTAAAAGTCCGAAATCATCATACAAACCTATTATAACCTTCAAATCCCAATTCCGATGTCGTTTACTCAAAAGTCAAACCTTAGTCAACTCTTCTAACTTAAAGCTGCCGAATCGAGAATTTTTCATTTGAATCAACTCCAAACTTCCCTAAACTCAACTCCGACCGTGCGTACAAGTCATAATACCTAAAGTGAAGCTACTCAAGGCTTCAAACCGTCGAACGACGCGCTAGAGCTCAAAACGACCGGTCCGGTCGTTACATAGCATATGTCTATCCTAACCGCGAACCCATTCCCCGACGCCCGAGTTCAAGAATATGCTCTACCTAATCCTATGTACAATCTAGAATTCTTACTTTCGATTTCAACTCTAGATTCGTAGATAATATTTATTTGGTGATCAGACAATCAAATAATTAAGCACAGGATTGAATAAATAAACCAATACGATAAATCAAGAAATCAAAATCAATATTCGAGTAACAATAGTCATGAAAAAACGACAACCTTAGAATGTGAAATTTAGCTCCACATAGACAAGGTAATCGAATAACAAATCATACAATTAAAATTAAAAATTCCAAAGTTTGGCGGGAGAAAGATAGAATCTGATGAATTCCGACCTCCATAGCGGCTCCGTTCTCTCCCTTGGTCAAAAGTTACTCTCGAAAACGTCATTCCCCCTCCAAAATAGATCTAGGATCCCTTTTATACGAGTTGATGTGTGTACGACCGAAATAACCTTGTTCCGCGTAAAATAAGAGACTTCCCGTCACCCAGCACCCGTGTGGGGCGCTAGACCTGGCGCTGGAAAGTTTATGCATCTGTAGATCGCCGCAGATCCCCCCCCCCCCACGCTACACAGGGCGCTAAATTGGCCCATTTTTTTGTTTTGTTCCCTTTTTGCTTCAAATGGTGCACTTTCATCCCACATTTCCTCCGGGTGACTCCTACATATAAAATTGCCATAAATTAGAATAAATCATTACATTACACATCCAAATTCCACAAAATACGAGTAAAATATGAGGCGACATGCATATTAATACACATACTTTAAGCTGAATATCAAACAACCACTGGTTAAATGTTGCTCGTCCTCGAGCAATGGAACTCTCAACTACACCCCAACAATGTACAAATCAATTATGCATGAGCAATTCAATTTTCTTTCCAGCATACACTCTACCAATGACCATGGTTGATAGAAACAATTAAACTCTAGCATATGCAATTCTATACACTTCCCTTTGCTTATGCCATTCTTCAAAAATATTCAAACAAAGACAACATGCTCACAATAATCCTAGCCTAAAAAACTGACTTAATGTCACAATGCACTCATGGCTTGAAAACCCCAACATCATAGAGAAGTCTAATAACGTTACCTATCCCTCATGAAATCATGTTCCCTCACAATAATAACAAGAGAATAATTTGAATCCACACATCCAAATCAAATACTCAAATATATTTTAAGGACTCACATATATCAAAGAAATCGTTCACGCTCACAAAAAACTCACATGCATGCAATTGGTACCATAGGCTTGTCCTTAATATAAATCGCCACTAATGTAAGATCGCTCGATCTAAAATCAATTAGGACATTTTTATGGTTGTAATGTGGGCTAAGGGAGGGGTAGGATATATTTAAGAATAGTGGTGGTTCACCCTCATAATGTCACGGCCCAAAATTCCTATCCGCCATGATGGCGCCTAACACACTGGCTAGGCAAGCCGAAATATAATAACGAAGGAAACAAAATAATAAAATTTATAGAAATGGCATAAGTCTGAGGTCTCAATACAATAAATCTGCTAATACAACGTAAATTCCCCCAGAAAGTGGTAAGTACGGAGTCATGAGCTTCTACAATGAAATACAAGTCTAAAACTGAACAATAAATACTCTGTCTGAACTGCAACGACAGTATGAAAGGAAAAGACAAGTCAAACTGCGACCAAGGATGCAACCCTACTTCTAACAGATGGTCCAACATGCAAGCCTACTGCTGATAACTGGTCCCCACACTTGGATCTGCATAATTAAGTGCAGAGTGTAATATGAGTACAACCGACCCAATATACTCAATAAGTATCGTAAATAAACCCGGCAAGGTAAGAGAAGCACAAATTATTAATGATACTAGCTAACACCTGTTTAGTGTCATCCTTTAAACCGGTACAGAACAATATTGAAATCAAATCATAAAGTTTAGTCCGAAAACATCCATGTGTGTATGTGTACAATTCCCTAAGTACTCCGCTCAAACAATAGACATATAGAGGTGACATGTAGTTAATTAAGATAAATGATCAAGGAAATTGCAAATAAAGATGAAGTGCAAGATCCAACAAAACACTGGCCAAAATCCCTTAACTGTTCCATATCCGTTCCAAGCAACTTATCAGTATTCTCAATAACCGCGTCAAGAGAGAAATATGAGAGGCTGACCCTAGGGGGATGGATCTATATCCACATGCAAGGATGACTAATACAATGTGCTTCCAGCCCGACGTGATCACAGACTCAATATCATAGCCTGCCCGACGTGGTCACAAACATAACAACACAATCCGCCCGGCGTGGTCACATGCATAACAACATAATCCTAACACAATCCGCTCGGCGTGGTCACAAGAACCCAGTCCAATCACATCATACAAGAGCAGATAAACAAGTATACATGTATGAAATGAGTGAATAACAAATCTCATACACCTAGACTGAATAAACGACATGCTAAAGTGTATGCATGTGCAAGTATACTATCATAGCTCAAACTGGCAATTTCATCAAACAATAACATTTATCAGTTCATTCAGGTATTAAACCGCTATGAAGCCTCAAACATGGCTCAAATAGTTCACAACAATGTCACAAATGTGCAAAGCATCATAGCTTAAGCCTTGACAGTCAAATTCTAGGCTTATGAAAACCTGAGCACAACCTGAACATGAATAAATAATCCTAGTGTCCGCACATAGGTTCATCCTCAAGCATGTGCGCACCCAATAGCACGTAGCTATCACAACAATTCAAGCAACTGGTGCCTCAATCGAGTTTAGATAAGATACTTACCTTAAACAAATCAAATCACTCCGCTAGCAAGCCCTTCCCATGCGTATATAATCTCCGGAAGGTTCGAATCTAGCCAACATTAACATGGTACTATCAATATACGCTATAGGAATCAATTCCATTCCATAAAGCTAAATTCTTTATCAAAAGTCAACCCCAGGCCCATATCTCGAAATCCAACAAAATTTACAAAATCCAAACACCCATTAAAAAACGAGTCCAACCATACTAAAATTATTCATATTCGACCTCAAATCGCCTTTCAAATTCCCAAAATTCGTTCTATGAAGTTTCACAATTTTCCCAAATTTTTCAACTCAATCACTAAATAAATGACAAAAATAACAATGCATTCATGTATAATATCCAAGTCCAAGTTAGAATAACTTACCCCGATGATTTCCTTGAAAATCCCTCGAAAAATTGCCACAAATCGAGCTCCCTAGGTCAAAAGATGAAGAATGAAATTAAACCCTCGAACTCACCCTTTTATTCTCAGTGATATCGCACCTACGAGCCCTCATCTGTATCTGCAGCTCTGTACCTGCGGAATTTCCATCATAGGTGCGGCCCTCACTTAGGCCTCCAAGATTTCGCTTCTATGGTCGCAAACTGCTTATGTGGTTCTGATTTTGCGGAGAATCGACCACTCCTGCGAGCCTGTATCTGTGTCTCACCTCCGCACCTACGGTCCATAGACAAATGCCCAAACTCTGTATTTGCAGTGACCAAACCCACTTCTGTGGTTGCACATTTGTGCGCCAAGCTCCGCATCTGTGGTTCTTCCCCCAGTTGGAACTTTCCGCTTCTGCGATGACTCCCCCACACCAGCGAGTCCACACCTGTGGCTATTCCCATCATAGGTGCGATGACACCAGAATAGCAGTAGCAGCAACAAACAACTAAGTCCAAAATCATCCCGATTTCAATCCCATCCACACCTAGGGCCCCTGGGACCCCGCCCGAAAATACCAACGAGTTCCAAAAACACCTAACAGACCTACTAGAGGCCCAACATCACATCAAACAACATCAAAAACACGAATCACACCCCAATTCAAGCCTAATGAACTTTTGAATTGCCAACTTCTAAAACCAATGCCGAAACACACCAAATCAACTCCAATTGACCTCAAATTTTGCACACAAGTCATAAATGACAAAACAGACCTATTACAACTTTGGGAACCAAGATCCGAGCCCAGTAAACACAAAGTTAACTCTCGGTCAAACTTTTTAACTCTCCAAACTTTGACTTTTCCAACTTTCGTCAATTCAAGCCAAAATCATTTACGGACCTCCAAATCAACATCCGAACACTCTCCTAAAGTCCAAAACCACTATTCAGAGCTATCAAAACTCCATTACTGATTCATTTACACATAAGTCAACCAGTCAAGCCTTTCAACTTAGGCTTCCCACCTTGGACTAAGTGACCCAACTCATTCTGAAACATCCCCGAAGCCAAACAAACTACCTAGGAAGTCACATAATAACATACGAACATAAAGTAAGTAATCAATGGGGGAAGGGGCTATAATACTCTAATCGACAGTCGGGTTGTTACATTTCCCCCTTTTAAACAAACATTCGTCCTTGAACGGGTCTAGATAAATACATGGGGTCTCAAATAAGTGTGGATATATGCTCCGCATCTCCCCCTCAATCTCCCAAGTAGCCTCCTCGACTTGTTGACCCCTACAATACACCTTCACGGAAGTTATATACTTTAACCTCAACTTCCAAACCTGCCGATCCAAAATGGCCACCGGCTCCACATCATAAGCCAAATCCCCATGTACCTGAATCGTGCTGAAGTCCAAAACATTAGATGGATCACCGAAATATTTCTAAAGCATGGAAACATGAGATAATGGATGAACACTCGATAGACTAGGTTGCAATGCAAGCTAGTAAGCCACCTCTCCAATCCTCTCAAGCACCTCAAAAGGGCCACTATACCGAGGGCTCAACTTTCCCTTCTTCCCGAACCTCATAACACCCTTCATGGGAAAAACTCTGAGCAATACCTTCTCTCCCACCATGTAAGGAACATCATGAACCTTCCGATCGTCTTAACTCTTCCATCTAGACTGTGTTATGCGAAGCCGATCCTTAATCAACTTAACCTTTTCCAAAGCATCCTGAACTAAGTCAGTACCCAATATCCTAGCCTCACCTGGCTCAAACCAACCAACCGGAAATCGACATTGTCTCCCATACGATGCCTCATACAGAGCCATCTGAATACTCGATTGGTAATTGTTATTGTAGGAAAACTCTGCAAGCGGCAGAAACTGATCCCAGGAACCCCCAAAATCCATAACACAAGCGCGTAACATATCCTCCAATTTCTGAATACTACGCTTTGACTGTCCGTCTGTCTGAGGGTGGAATGTTGTACTCAACTCAACCCGTTTGCCTAAATCTCGCTGCACTTCTCTCCAAAAATTCAATGTAAATTGCGTGCCATGATATGAAATAATGGACATTGACACACTGTGAAGGAAAACAATCTCGCGGATATAGATCTCAGCCAATTGCTCCGAAGAATAGGTAGTCCCAATTGGAATGAAATGCGCGACTTTGTCAGCCGGTCCACAATCACCCAAATAGAAACAAACTTCTTCAAAGTCCATGGGAGCCCAACTACGAAGTCCATAGTGATACGCCCCTATTTCCATTCAGGAACCTCAAGCCTCTAAAGCAACCCGCCCGGCCTTTGATGCTCGTACTTTAACTGCTGACAGTTCAAGTACCAAGATACAAACTCCACTACATCTTTCTTCATCCTCCTCCACCAATAATGCTGCCTTAAGTCCTGATACATCTTTGCGGCGCCCGGATGAAGGGAATACCGCAAACTATGGGCCTCACCAAGAATCAACTCACATAACCCATCTACATTGGGCACACAAATCCGACCCTACATCCGCAACATCCCGTTATCTCTAATAGAAACCTCCTTAGCATCACCGTGCTGAACCGTGTCCTTAAGGACAAGCAAATGGGGGTCGTCATATTGACGCTATCTAATGCGATCATATAAGGAATACCGAGAAACCACGCAACCTAGAACCCGATTAGGCTTCCAAACATCTAACCTCACGAACAAATTGGCCAAGTCCTGAACATCTGCTGCAAGCGGTCTCTCACCAACAAGAATATATGCAAGACTACCCAAACTCGATGCCTTTCTAATCAAGGTGTCGGCCACAATATTGGCCTTCCCGAGATGATACAAAACAGTAATATCATAGTCTTTTAACAGCTGCAACCACCTTCTCTACCTCAAATTTAGATCCTTTTTCTTGAACAAGTGTTGAAGGCTCCAATGATCTGTAAATACCTCACAAGACACACCGTAAAGATAATGCCTCCAAATCTTCCATGCATGAACGATGGCTGCCAACTCTAGATCTTGAACAAGGTAGTTCTTCTCGTGAGGCTTCAACTAGCGTGAAGCCTAAGAAATCAATCTACCCTTATGCATCAAGACATACCCAATACCAATCCGAGAAGCATCATAATACACTATATAAGAACCCAATGCTGAAGGAAAAACTAGAATTGGATCGGTGGTCAAGACAGTCTTGAGATTCTAAAGCTCTCCTCACACTCATCCGACCATCTGAATGGATCACCCTTGTAGGTCAACCTGGTCAAAGGCGCTGCAATGGATGTGAAACCCTCCACAAAGTGATGATAATATCATGGCCAAGACGAGAAAACTCTGAATCTCAATAGCTGAAGATGATCTGGGCCAACTCTGAACCGCCTCAATCTTCTTCGGATCCACCTTGATCCCCTCACTAGACACCATGTGTCCTAAGAACACCACCTAGTTGAGCCAAAACTCAGACTTGGAGAACTTAGCATAAAGCTTCTCCTCCCTTAGCATCTACAATACAATCTTCAGATGTTGTGCATGTTCCTCCTGGCTACGAGAGTACACCAAGGTATCATAAATAAATACTATGACAAACGAATCAAGATATGGCTGGAATACATTGTTCATCAGATGCATGAATGCTGCTGGAGCATTGTTCAGCCCAAAAGACATCACAAGGAACTCGTAGTGACCATAGCGGGTCCAGAATGCCGTCTTCATAACATCCAATTCCCGAATCTTCAAATGATGATACCCAGACCTCAAATCAATATTTGAGAACACTCTAGCTCCTTAAAGCTAGTCAAATAATCATCAATGCACGGAAAAATGGTACTTGTTGTTGATTGTAACTTTGTTCAATTGCCTCTAGTCGATGCACATCCGCATAGTACCATCCTTCTTATTCACAAACAGAACTGGTGCACCCCAATGAGACACACTAGGCCTAATGAACACCTTATCAAGAAGATCTAGAGTTGCTCTTTCAATTCCTTCAACTCTGCCGATGCCATACGATATGGATGAATATAATGGGCTGAGTGCCCGATACCAAGTCAATAACAAAATCAATATCTCTGTCGGGCGGCATGCCTGGCAGGTCTGCAGGAAACATATCTGGAAAGTCTCGCACTACCAGAACATAATCAATGGTAGGAGTATCATCATTAACATCCCTCACAAAAGTCAATTATGGCAAACACTCCTTCACAACCATCTGTTCGGCCTTCATATATGAAATCACCCTACTGGGAACATAGTCCATACACCCTCTCCACTTGATCCTAGGTAACCCCGGCATCGCCAACGTCACAGTCTTAGCATGACAATTCATAATAACATAACATGGTGACAACCAATCCATGCCCAAGTTCATGTCGAAATCAACCATACTAAGCAATAATAGATCAACCCTCTTCTCCAATCACCCAATGGTCACCACACATGAACGATACACATGGTTCACGATAATATAATCGAACACCGGCATAGATACATGAACAGGAGAAAATAAGGACTCATGGGGCATATCCAAATGATGATCAAAATATGATGATTTATGTAAATAAGTGGAACCGGGTTCAAATAGTATGGAATCGTCCTTGTGGCATACTGAGACAATACCTGCTATCACTGTGTCTGGAGAAAAAACCTCTGGCCTAACAGGGAAAGCATAGCATCGAGCCTGATCGCCATGTCAGCCTTCCTCTCTAAGGTAACCTTTAGCTTCCTAACCCCACCCCGAGATGGTTGAGCGGATGGTGGAGTAACTAGTGCGGAAGTTATAGACTGGGACCTCTGTTGTGTATCCCTACTCAATAACCTGGGGAAATCTCTCTGGAGATGAATCAAATCCCCGCACTCATAGCAACTCCTCCTAATGGGCTGCTGACCCTAATAACCCAAGGAACTTCCAATACATACCTGGGAAAGCGAGGCATGGTAAGAACTTTGTTCTGGTAACACACTAAAGGATGACTTACCCGAATGAGCAATGTTGGATCCATGGCCAACTAATTCACCATGATGAACCAGACGAGCCATCTGAGCGGGCCTATAAGGACGAACCCTATTGTGATGGGACTGCCCTCCAAAATAAACATCGATGAAACCACCCGAACTACGAGGCCTCTTGTCCTCCCTCTCTTCACACTCATGACTACGAACCTGCTCTAGCCACCTCACAATATCAACCACCTCGTAGAACCTAGCACCTGATGCAATCTCTCGAGTCATGACAAAGCGCAGTCCATAGTTGAGGCCATCAATGAAACTCTTAATCCTCTCACTCTCCGTGGAAATCAACCAGATCGCGTGACGAGCTAACTCTGATACTCTCATCTCGTATTGGGTCACGAACATACCCTTCTAGCGTAGCTGGTCAACCTTCCTACATAGCTCCTCCATGCGGGTCTGTGGAACAAACTTCTTTAAGAAGAGATCTAAGAACTCATGCCACGTAAGTGATGCAGCACCAGTTGGCCTGCTCAACTCATAGGCGTCCCACCATCTGAAGGCTTCCCCCAACAACTGAAAAGTAGTAAATGAGATTCTACTAGTCTCCGGAATACCCTTCGTACGAAGGATCCGCTGGCATCTGTCTAAGAAATCCTAAGCATCCTCTAACTCAGCCCCACTGAAAGTCGGAGGCTTGAGCCTCCCAAACTGCTCTAGTCTCTTCTGCTTCTCGTTAGTCATAGGTGGACCCACCCGGGATTGAGCAACTGCAATCGTCTAGGCTGGTAATACCCCCGGTGTCTGAGGTCCCAAAACCACCTGCTTTGGAGTACGGGCAGTAGGAGTCTGAGCACCTCCCCCTGTCTGAGAAGTGGCTGGTGCGGCCTGCATTGAAACCACCTGAGCAAGGCTAGTGCATACAGTCAATATCTGGGCTAAAGCCTCCTAAAGTCCTGGAATCACAATGGGCACAATTGGTGCCTGAGCTAGTCCCACCAGCTCAATTATATCCGGTATCTACTCCTGAGCCGGAGCAACCGGTGGCTCCATAAGTGCTGCTCTAGTTGTTGTACGAGCTACTCTTCGGCCTCTACCGCGACCCTAGCCTTTCGCGGCCCTAGCTAGTGGTGCTGGTGGCCATCCGTCCGATCTGGTATCATGTGTCCTCACCATCTGTGAGAGAATAGAATAATAGTAGTTTAGTTTCCGGAACCAACAAATTTGCACGACAAGGATACAAGAAAACAAAGTTTCTCCTAATGATTCAGTAGGCTCTCGAAGATAAGTACAGACGTCTTTGTACCAATCCACAAGACTCTACTAAACCTGCTCATGACTCGTAATACTTATGACCTAGGGCTCTGATACCAACTTGTCACGACCCAAAATCCCTACTCTTTGTGATGTCTCCTAACACACCAGCTAGGCAAGCCGAAACATGATAACAAAGGAAATAGAATAATAAAATTTATAGAAATGGCATAAGTCTGAGGTCTCAATACAATAAATAAATATTCTAATACAAAGTAAATTACCCCAGAAATTGGTAAATAGGAGTCATGAGCTTATACAACGGAATAAATGTCTGAATAAATATATTGTCTGAACTGTAACAATAGTAAGGAAAAGATAAGTCAAACTGCAACGAAGGATGCAACTCTACCTCGTCTCTAGCAGATAGTCGAACACACAAGCCTAGTGCTGATAGCTGGTCCCCCACCTGGATCTGCATGTTTAAATGCAGAATGTAGCATGAGTACAACCGACCCTATGTAATCAATAAGTATCGTAAATAAACCCGGCAAGGAAAGAGAAGCACAAATTAATGATACTAGCTAACACATGTGTAGTTTCATCCTTTAAACCGGTACAGAATAATATTGAAATCAAATCATAAAGTTTAGCATGAAAACATCCGTGTGTGTATGTGTATAATTTCTCAAGTAATCTGCTCATACAATATCTTGACATATAAAGGTGACATGCAGTTAAATCAGATAATCGATCAAAGAAATTGCAAATAAAGATGACGTGCAAGATCCGACAAAACACTGGCCAGATTCCCTTAACTGTCCATATCCATTCCAAATAACTTATCAGTATTCTCAATAACCGTGTCAAGAGAGAAACATGAGAGGGTGACCCTAAGGGGATGGATCCATATCCACACGCAAGGACAACCAACTCAACGTGCTACTAGCCCATCGTGATCACAGGCTTAATATCATAACCTGCCCGGCGTGGTCACAGGCATAACAACACAATTCGTCTGGCGTGGTCACATGCATAACAACACAATCCGCCCAGTGTGGTCACAGGCACCCAATCCAATCACATAATATAGGATCAGATAAACAAGCATACATGTATGAAACGAGTGAATAACAAATCTCATGCTCCGAGACTGGTATAAACGACATGCTAAAGTGTAGACATGTGCAAGTGTACTATCATAGCTTAAACTGGCGAATTTCATCAAAGAATAACATTTGTCAGTTCATTCAGGGATTAAACCCCTATCAAACAAATGTGCGAAGCATCATAGCTTAAGGTTTAATAGTCAAATTCTAGGCTTATGAAAGCTTGAGCACAACCCAAACATGAATAAATAACCCCAGAGTCCGCACATGGGTTCATCCCCACACATGTGTGCACCCAATAACACGTATCTATCACAACAATTCAGGCAACTAGTGCATCAATCGAGTTTAGATAAGATACTTACCTCAAGCAAATCAAATCACTCCGCTAGCAAGCCTTCATACGCGTATCAATTTCCCGAAGGCTCGAATCTGGCCAAAAATAACGTGGTACTATCAACATACGCTATAGGAATCAATTCCATTCGATAAAGCTAAATTCTTTAATAAAATTCAAAATGTCAACCCCAAGACCACGTCTCAAAATCCAAAAAATTTATAAAATCCAAACAGTCATTCAATAACGAGTCTAACCATACTAAATTTATTCAAATTCGACCTCAAATTGCCTTTCAAAACTCCAAAATTCAGTCTATGAAGTTTCACAATTTCCCCCCAATTTTTTCAACTCAAATCACTAATTAAATGACTAAAATAATGATGGATTCATGTATAATTAGCCAAGTCCGAGTTAGAATCGCTTACCTCGATGATTTTCTTGAAAATACCTCAAAACATCTCTACAAACCGAGCTCTCTAGGTCAAAAGATGAATAATGAAATTAAACCCTCGAAAAGACCCTTTTTCTGCCCAGCGATCTCGCACCTGCGAGCCCTCAGCTGCATCTACGACTCCGCACATGCGGAATTTCCATCGCAGGTGCGGCCCTTACTTAGGCCTCTCAGATTTCTCTTATGCAGTTACAAACTGATTCTGCAGTTTCAATTTTGCGGAGAATCGAATGCTCCTGTGAGCCCGCTTCTACTCCTCACCTCCGCACTTGCGGTCCATAGCCAAATTCCAAAACTCCGCATTTACGGTGTCCAAACCCGCTTCTGCGGTTGCACATCTGCGCGCCAAGCTCCGCATTTGCGGTTCTTCCCCTGGCTGGTCCTTTCTGCTTCTGCGATGACTCCCTCGCACCAGCGAGTCTGCACCTACATCTATTCCCACTGCAGATGCGATGACACCAGAACAACAATAGCAGCAACAAACAACTAAGTTCAACATTATCCCAATTTCAATTTGATTCACATCATGGGCTCCCGCTACCCTGTCCGAACATATCAACGAGTTCCAAAACCCCTAACGGACCTAATCGAGGCCCAAAATCACATCAAACAACATTGAAAACACAAATAGCACCCCAATTCAAGCGCCATGAACTTTCGAATTGCCAACTTCTAAAACCAATGCTGAAACATACCAAATCAACTCCAATTGACCTCAAATTTTGCACACTAGTCTTAAATGACACGACAAACCTATTCCAATTTGGGAACCAAGATTCGAGCCCGGTAACCACGAAGTCAACTCTCGGTCAAACTTCTCAACTCTCCAAACTTCAACATTTCCAGCTTCGCCAATTCAAGCCAAAATCATCTACGGACCTCCAAATCAAACATCCGGACACACTCCTAAGTCCAAAATCACTATACGGAGCTATCGCAACCATCAAAACTCCATTCCGAATTTATTTACAGATAAGTTAACATCCAGTGACCTCCTTCAACTTAGCCTTCCAACCATGGGACTAAGTGTCCCAACTCATTCCAAAACATCCCTAGAGCCAAACCAACTACACCGACAAGTCATATAACATTGAACGAACACAAAATAAGAAATCAATGGGGGAACTGGTTTATAATACTCAAGACGACCGTCCGGATTGTTACACCTAAGCACTTTAACACAACAAAAAATTAACTTTAAGTGCAAATTCTTCAATCCCAACTTCAACTTCACAACTAAAATCACTCCCAACAATGTTCCCTCTTTCTTTAAGCACCACTTAAATTCATACCCACTAGAAAGAAGAAGATATCAATTTATTCATCCACATATTTTTTTCTTTTTCTCCTTTTTTTTTCCAACTATTTTTTCCTCTTTTGCATTTTTCACTAGTGGCATATTCATTTACAAAATAAGTGTACCTTTCATCCTTTTGTTGGTTCACTCAAAAGTCACCCCGCACTTAGTCCCTTCTTACTTTTTTTAGCGCTCATTTCACAATTAAAGTGCGTTAAGAGATAAAAAGATCAAAATAATATTAATTAAGAACAAAAAGGGTATAGGCTTATAATGTGGGTGCCAAATAAAAGTTGATAGGCTCATAAATGTTAACTAGAGATAACTTTTGTTTGTGACAAACATTAAAGCTTAAAAAGATTAAAAAAAAGCCTAAAATTATTTTTCAAACCGAACATCACCTAAAATTTCGCTTCAACTCACATACCGGGCTATTTCTAGACACAAATACCATACATAGACTATTCAAAAATCTCACCACACATGGCACATGACTCACTAAGGAAGGCCCCATTCCGACTCTCAAACTACTCCAAATATTCACAAGACACGAAATATTAAGCATTAAGTACAAAGTGAACATACGTCAAGCAAATGAGACATAGGCGTCACAAGACATGCAATCCAATTAAACACGACATAATGAACAACTTCAACACATAGGGAAGATTCTACACATGCCAAAATTATATATGCAACTATCAAACAAGTCAAAGGCGACTAGGTTCATCATTCTTCCTCCTTTTATTTCCTAAATTCCTAATCTACTCTAAAAGAAAAAAAACTACTACCCAGTTCAAACTATATCACATGGAAAAGAATCGATACACAAAGAAAAATCACGGGTGATTATTACTACCTAAAGAAAAATAAAAGACACATTTTTATATTTTTATATTTTTCTATATTTGTTTTTTGTATTTTTGGTTAGAATTTAAGCCCTCAAGAAACTGTCTAGGATGTCTATTGTCGGGAAAAGTTCAGATTTCTACTTAAATTTTTTATTTTGAGTTTTTTTTTAATTAATCTACTAAAACTACTAATAGAATACTACACTACTACAAAAGAAAAAATAAGAACTAAAATCAAAATAAGAAGTAAATATTTTTGCTACATACTAATACTAATTATCTAGAGGAATTCTCCCACCCAACACTTAAAGAGTGAAGTGTTCCCAATGCACAAATAAAGCAAAAATAACAATAGTGGACAAGAAATTCCCTGAAAGGCCAAAGGCCGAAGCAGAAGCAGCTCACGGGGTACTCAGACTTCTACCAAAGATGGTCCTTTGTGTGGGTACCTCACACTAGTTCCGATCATCTGCTTGCTTGGCCTTGCTTCTATACTCATAATAATACAACATAAAACAACACTACAATAATAATAATAATAAAATAAAAAAATAAATAAAAATAAAAGAAAATAGTAAAGCTGGGTTGCCTCCCAACAAGCGCCTAATTTAACGTCGCGGCACGGTGTAAACCATTTTTTCCTCCATCATGAACTTATGAATTGTATCCCTAACATGACATCTAGTATGCGGCCATGCTCCTTCGGTGGGGCTACAAAGATAACTAGGCCAAGCAATAAAATTTTCATTCTGCACTTCTCGGTCTTTAGATGAGGAATGTAATTTTTGCTTTTCGGCATAATAAATTCAAGAATATAGGCACTCTCATCCTTACTCTTTGACTTCCCCATAGACTCAGATGGCTCGGTTACTATATTACTATCAAAACAAAAGGTGAAAAAAATAATTAGAGTGAGGTCTAATGTGCCTTAACTCGTGAATTGTACTACTATTTACATCCCCATATATACAGAGACTCAAGTCTCCCAAACTAATGTTATCTACTCCCTCATATGACTCTATGACACTCTTCTCAACACTGGCATCCTCAAGAAAAATATGATCTAATGATTGGTGTTCTCATTTTAGCTCCTCAAATTGGTCTAGAAGATTTTTTTTCAGCTTCACACAACTCATCATTAAATTGTTGGACATTATACGCATCAACCTTTGCGCTCAAATCTGCATCAAAGTTATGCACATCCAAACCAAAATTATCAATTTTATGTGCAAGCTCATCTCTCTCCTTAGACCAATCATTCACCAACCACTACTAGAAATTCGTTAAAAATTGATTTTTAGTCACCGTTGAAAAACCGATCAACTTTGGTCGATTTTTCAAAATATTTTATTTTTTAATTTTTTTATCAACTATTACTCCCATCTGATTCGACATCTGATTTTTAGTCACTTTATTACTTGACGACCGTGTATACTTGCATGTGTGTTTAGCCGCAATAAAATTTTTGGCGCCGTTGCTGGGGACTTAGAATTAGCTGTTTTTCTATATTAGACTTTTACTTTTATCTTTACAATTTTTTTTTTTTTTGTAAATATTTTTATTTTTATAACAATTTGAATTTTCACTTAGTGTGTTTTTAGTTCTCTCAGCATGACATCTGGGGATAAAATATATGGAGGTAAGGTTATTGAAGAAGACGCTTGGTTGACAGAAGACTTTTTATGGTCCGTATTTTTGGGCTTGTCATGACCTGACCTCTTGAAAATCTGAATTTGAATATGGGAGTAATAGTTGATATTGGGATGGATATTCTCGATTAGGCTAATATGCGGAATGACGTTGTTCTCTAACAACGTTCACTACTAGAAATTCGGCAAAAATCGACCAAGAAAAATCGACCAACTTTGGACAGTAAAAAAATCGGTCAAAATTGATCGGTTTTTCATCGGTGACTAAAAATCAGATGTCGAATCCACGGAGACTTATTATCAATTTTAACTAAAACTATCCTAATTATCTAAACAAGGATTAAACTCAAATGTGGTGATGCTAAACTAATTAAACTAAGAAGTAAATAAATAGTGAACTTTGAACAAAAGTAGAGTATATATTTATGTTATCAATGTGATAAAAACGATCCAGGGTCATGGGCTATCTAACAATTCTATTGTATTCTTTAATTGAATTAACTAATTAACTTATCTGGTTTATTAGTTGACATGGTTAATATTGCTCATAAGAATCTGTCGATCTCTTACTCGACTATTCAAGCTAACCCAACACCTTTATGTCTATAGAGTTAAAATCAACAAGAACACATTCGTAATTCCATATAATAACCAAGCAAGGCAATTAACGTATGTCTATTCTAACCGCGAATCTATTCCCCGATGCCCGAGTTCAAGAACATGCTTTACTCAATCCTATGTGCAATTAAGAATTCTCACTTTCGAGTTCAACTCTAGATTCATAGATAATAGTTAATTGGGGATCAAACAATCAAATAATTAAGCGCATGATTGAATAAATAAACCAATACGATAAATCAAGAAATCCAAATCAATATTCGAGTAACAATAGTCATTAAAGAACCACAACCCTAGAACGTGAAGTTTAACTCCACATAGACATGGTAGCCAGACAAAAAATCATACAAAGAAACATAAAAATTACAAAGTTTGGCGGAAGAAAGATAGAATATGATGAATTCCGGCCTCCACGGCGACTCCATGCTCTCTCTTGGTCAAAAGTTACTATCAAAAACGCCATCCCCTCAAAATAGGTTTAGGACCCCTTTTATACGAGTTGGGGTATGTAGGGCCGAAATAACCTTATCTCGTGCGAAGTAGGAGACTTCCCACCACCGAGAGCCCAGGGTAGTGTGGACACTATCCCTTGCGCTGAAAAATTTATGCATCTGTAAACTGTGCCAGGGGTAGCGCCCCACGCTACCCAACCTATTTTTTTTTCGTTTTATTCTCTTTTTGCTTCAAATCGTGCACTTTCGTGAACACCTACTTTCGTGAACACCTAAAAATGCCATAAATTAGAATAAATCATTACATTTCACATCTAAATTTCACAAAATACGAATAAAATACAAGACGACATGCACGTACTATACGGCGAATATCAAACAACCACAGCGAAAAAGTTCAGCAGTGGATTACGATATATCCGTATCATAGTTGGAATCAAATCAGATATTAACTAAACCACCTAAGATCAAGCTTTCCCTTGAAGAACTAGACTTGCAATGACCCAGTGAAGAGCTAAAGAAAACCTATCGTTGCCTTTTCTTTTCCCACATCTCCATCTTATTTTTCTCCCAATTATTGTAGTTTGCAAATGGAATTAGCTAGGGAGAAAAGAATTGTATAATTTGCCTGTCAATTTTGCAAACAGAAGCAAACAAATAATTAGAAGTGACAGATGAAAAGGTCCATAAGGAAATCCGTGTTCATACCGCGTATCTGAAACCAGTGGTGGAAATACTTTTAACTAAGCAATATCATGTTACAGACGAAAGTTCCTTTCTAGAAGGTACAGTATAATGTAAATGCAGAATATCGACTGACAACGTTTGAAAATAAATAGTGATCACAGTTTCAAATTCGAATACATCTAAAATTCTAAATTTTCGTTGCAAATGTAAATAGAAAAATTGACGGATACAGCTTGCACAAAATTCAGCCAGCATCATTGTCAAAAACAACCGATCGAATATGCTTCAAAATAAACCTCCCTCGCCAGAGCCCAGAGGATTGGATAAAGCCTATGTCAAATTGAACTCATTTTCCCCAGCCTAATCCATGCCTTCACCTTTAATTAATCGTTCAAATACGTTTCATGCCACCGACTAATGGCCCCTTTCTCCGTTTCTTCCCTTGGGGATCTAGACTTTTCTTGGTGAAGGTAATTACCGTGCCTGACCTTAGCGTTGAACATCAAGAAATATCCATTCTACTCTTGCTATTTCATTGTTATTATTGTTGTTATACTATTGTTATTTAAGCAGTCAAATAAAGTTGTAGTTGGTCACAATTTTTAATTATTTGAAAGAAAAACAATTGTGATTTGTATTTCTTATTACATATTTTCTAAGTATGTACATTTAAACAAAAAAAAACTAAAAATCAATATCAAAATGCGCATAAAGAGGAAAAAGATTGGCATCTGCTACTTTAAAGTTTATTACAGTATTCTTTTTTGGAACAATACGAGTACTCCTCTTTTTCCCTTTTATATAATGTTATCGATGAGATACAGGATTCAGAAATGTTCGATAACAATATTTTACATAACTGTCACAGTTTTAAAAAAATATAATAAATTTTTAGCATGAAATTCAATATTACAGATATAGTAGGAAAATATTTATATTTGTAGCACACCGTTTCATTAAAATAGAAATATTAATTATTAATCCTTAAACATAAGCAATTTGAATAGAAAGTTAATAATTCTTTGTACAAAAATCATGCATTTTTTTTTCTCTTTATCTATTAGCTTTCCTTCTTTTTCTCCGTCTTCTTAGTTTTGTTTTCTGCCGAAGCCAATATATTTTCTAAATTTGTTCCATTTGTTTTCTTTTTAATTATCTTTCTTAAGTTTTTCTCTTACTTCTTTCTTCCTTTCTTAACATAAAGATCTTACTTCGATAATAACATACGTTAATATATACAATACGTATATATAAAAATATACTTTGAATTAACACATATAAAATATACATAAAAAATACATCTCCAATTAAGATGACCCTTAGACATGTGAAATATACATAAAAAAATATATCTTAAATTTAATTAAGATGGTATAAAAATATACAAATATATAAATATATATACACACACACACTGAATTAAAATGGCACTTGACATATAAAATATATTTGAAATATACATTAAAAATACTTCTTAAAATAAGATGGCACTTCACAAATAAATATACAAAAATTATATACATAAAAATATATATTGAATTAAAGTGATACTTGATATACAGAGTATAAAAGACGTATAAATCAATACATCTTGATTTAGGTGGCATTCAGATACACATAAGATTTTCGAAAAATGGAGTGAAGAATGTTTACCTGGAAAATGGTAATTACAATTATATTTGATTATGTGGTTCTAAAATACGTGATCTATTTTAATACCGGTTGTTTAGGCAGCAGATGCTGAGTGTGAAGTGAGAAAACGAAATAAGAGCAAAAGGAAACGGGATTACACAAATCGAGCAACAGAGAGACCGGTTTCGAGGGTGGTCGGAAAGGGCCTCGAGGTCGAGCTTTAGAAGCTTGACAAGGGGCTATCGATAATGGTATAACAATGTTGAAGGCCTTAAGAATGGCCTATCTATGATCAATAATAAGTAATAAATAAAGAATAACTCAAGTAAATCAATGAAGCAATTGCAGAGAATGTTTAAAAGAGAGTAGAGGATGTTCTTGTTCTTGTATTTAATATCATGTATGTTACAAAGTGACAAGGGTCCATTTTATATATGAGGGGGAACCCCAACATAGTACATGTGTAATTAATGCAAAGAGAGATGGCTGGTACAACCATTTAATGCCATGGTACGAACTTGTACTAATTTATGTACTTTGTCAGCTTTAATCACGTGCCTCTTGGGAGTCTCCCGCCTTATCATGACGGTCTTCGAATCTCGCCCCGGAGTATATCGACCCCTCGGAATGATTCCTCGAGGAGTGCACCTCGGGGTTAAACTTCGGATGTCGCTCCGATACAGTCGAGGTCAAGGCTCGAACTGCTATAGGAGCCTAAAAATCGAGCTCCCCCGATTTTGCCGTATACAAAAAAGATAAATGTTGTAAAGGGAGAATGGAGATGGACAAAAAAAGTACTTCCCGTAATTAGTGAGTCAGTTAACTTATTAGATGTTGAGCTTAATTTTTATATTATGCTATTAATGAAAAAAAGTGCTCTTTATGAAATAAACAATAAATGATGCTTTTTTAAGAATCTATATTATATTAAAAGCACTAAGGACTTTAGCGAAATATCGTTCGCCTATTTTATCCCTTGGAAATAAATTTCACATTAGACAAAATCATAGTGTAATAATTTTCCTAATACTTAAGAATAGTTGTTTTGTTATAAATAGAATTCTATTTAGAGTGAATGTCTATCTTTTAGAGAGTTCTACTTTGTGGCTAAGTCATTTCCCCCCTATAAATAGAGGGGTCTTAGCCCATTGTAAATCCCCCAAAATTCAATAAGAATTTCCTCTCTCTTTCTCTGCAATATTGTTCTTGTTCTTTATTTTTTTATAACACGTTATCAGCACGAGACTCTACCGTCTCAAGAAGCTCTTTGAGAAGATTAAGGTATAACTTTTCTCCTCTTCTTTTTATTTTTAATTATGACTGACATTATGAAAAGAAAGTTCATTGCCCTTGAAATTTCGGGCAAGAACTATATGACATGGGTGTTGGATGCTGAAATCCATTTAGATGCAATGGGTCTTGGAGACGTCATTAAAGATAAAAATTAAAGCATCTACCCAAGATTGTGCTAAGACCTTGATTTTCTTGCGCCATCACCTTGATGAAGGGTTGAAAATAGAATATCTCACAGTCAAAGATCCACTTGTTTTGTGGAATGACTTAAAGGAAAGATATGACAACTTAAAATTGGTCACTCTTCCACAAACACGATATGATTGGGCTCATCTGAGGCTCCAAGACTTTAAGTCTGTTTCTGAATATAATTCTGCGATGTTCAGAATTACTTCTAAATTTTGAAACTCTGTGGAGATATTATCACTGATTATGATATGCTTGAAAAAACATTTACAACGTTTCATGCTTCCAATATGGTCTTGCAACAGCAATACCAAGAGAAAGGTTTCAAGAAGTACTCTGAATTGATTTCTCTTCTCCTTGTGGCTGAGCGAAATAATGACTTGCTCATGAGAAATCACGAAAATCGACCCACTAGGTCTACACCATTGCCTGAAGTGAATGAGGTGTATTCCCATTATGCCAAACGTGGGAAAGGCTGTGGCCCTATTAATGATCGTGGTCGTGGTCGTGGACAAGGAGGAAATTTTTCTGGTGTTAATCACCCCTCAAAGAAAAATAACCACCAAAAGTGGAAAGGGAAATATGAGAAGCCAAAGACAAATGGTTCAGAAACTGAATGTTATCGTTGCGGTGGAAAAGGCCATTGAACAAAAATTTGTCGTGTACCAAGACATTTGGTTGAACTTTATCAAGCATCTCTAAAGAATAAAGTCTCTGAAGCCAATTTTATCTTTGACAATGATTTTGACATCACCCACTTGGATGTGGCAGACTTCTTTGAGCACCCTGATGAAAAAATAGGTCACTTGATCGGTGATGGATCCATGATTAAAGATAATTGAGTAGTTTAATCTTTATTTTTGCCTATTCGTAGCAGTTAATGAATAACCATCATGTAATCATAGTTTTTTTTACATGATTAGTAGTCATTAGTTTTATTTGTTTTATGAAACAGTGTTAGTATGATTTAATTAAATGTAATTTTAGTATTCGTGTCCAAATTGATCAGTTTACTTAGTATTCGTTTTGAGCACCGTGATTCTTCCTTAGACTGTATTAAACATAAAAATTTCTATGTATCATAAGTAGTTTAGAATTCAA
>ML358980.1:0-12337 GCA_005239505.1 Nicotiana paniculata | reverse complement strand
TGTTTGAGTCAGTTTAGTTGATAGTTAAATCACAAGTTCCTGTGGGTACGATATCTGGACTTAAAATCCTATATTACTTGTCGACCACGTACACTTGCGTGTGCATTGGGAAATCAACCAACATCTGTCATGGCCTCCAATTACATGATTCTACAGGGCATTCCCCGGATAAAATATTCATAAATTACTCGGGGAATTCCCCAGATAAAATAATAGACTAAGGGACAACCTCTAACCTCAACTACAATATAAAATCCTAAAGTTTTCCTACCAAAGTATTCTGTCTTAAGCATGCCCCTATGACTAATTAATTAAAGAATATTTTATATTTCTATGCCACATAGGAAACCTTGTTACCCTCAATGTTTAAGGTTTGACTTAATTACACTTAGTATACCAAATTACCAATTTTATACCATACTTAATTAAGGGTCTAATTAATTGGACGTTTTTACTCCTTAATTAAAGGTGTCCATATATCACATGTTTCTCTCTCTTAACTCCTCACCCCACCCACGTTTTTACCCATACCCACGTTCTTTTTACCATTTTCCCTCTTCTTATACCAAATAAAATTTCATTGCCCAATCTCCCAAGAGAAAATCCCCAATTGGGTTTGTTCAAAATCCTCTCTTTCTTCACTCTCTGGTGCTTGTCGAATTCAAATCACCCTTGAAACCAATCAACCCCCTACCCCTTCTTCCGACTTTGATTCAAATTTTCTGGGAAAGTAGAAGCATTAAGAGAGTAAAATCAATGAGAAAAGTGTTACTTGAAAGATGTATGAGAAAGAGAGAAAAAATGAAATTTGCAAAGAGAGTTATACGCAAAGGTTCGATTAAAGGGAGAAAATAAGGAACCATAATCTAATGCTGCAAACGGAGCCACCCATTGATCCCACTTCTCTACCCATTATTTTTAGGATAATTTTACATTGGTCCCTGAGCTATCTTATAATTGTAGTTGTATCCCTCGGAATTCAAGTTTAAAGTACTATTGAAATTTGAAGTACGGATTTTACTATATATATGGGTTAGTCGAATTCAAATCACCCCTGAAACCAATCAACCCCCTACCCCTTCTTCTGATTTTGATTCAAAGATTCAATTTTTAAAGACTAAGCTTCACCCTGAAACCTTAAACTGATTTGTAGTTTTTTGTAGAAATTTTGTATATGAAGAGAAAATTTTGTAGTCAACATTTTTTTTCAACATAGATTGTAGTTTAATTGTAGTTAAATGTAATAATTTTGTAGATACTCTTAAAAACAATACAACTTTATACAATACTTAAACTGATTTGAAGTTTATTTGTAGTTTTTTTGTAGAAATTTGTAGATGAAGAGAAAATTTTGTAGTCAACATCTTTTTTCAACATAGATTGTAGTTTAATTGTAGTATAAATGTAGTAATTTTGTAGATACCCTTAAAAACAATACTGCTTTATACATACTTAAACTGATTTGTAGTTTATTTGTAGATAAATGTAGGAATTTTGTAGATATTAACATAAAATTAGACTTTTATAGAATTTGTAACATAACAATTTTAATCAGATCCCCCTAATTCCTAAGACCATCACCGTTTTTCCCCTCCCATTTCTTCCTCTTCTCCATTCCTTCTTCTTCTCAAAAAATACAGAGATGAGACCCATTTTTTAGAATCAGATTTTCCCCATGTAACCCTAGCACAAATTTGTAGTTTAATCTCTACACAGTAACTTGTATTAGGAGATACATCGCCTTTTCTGCAAGCAGACTTTGTAAAGGAGCTGATAACACGAAAGGTTATACGAAACAGGGCGTACTCTCAGCGTAACAAAGTGAGCCAATTTGATTATCTGAAGCACAATAAAGTGAAGTTAGTGGAAACAGAAAATTATCAGTAAAGTACTAGAGAAGAACGATCAGAAAGGAGGTTATTGTTAATTCAAGATATAATTCTCTTTAAAGCAACAGGCAGCAAAAATCAACAGACCAAGAGATTAATTGTTTAATTATGTGTGACAATTCGTAATTAGCTAAGTTGTAGAAAGTAAATGAAACCAATGTACGCACACAATAGTAAGAACCTGATAAAATTAGTCTCAGATTTGTAAGCGCCTAATTTGGGATCAATTCTAATATTTAACGTCGCTATAATCAATTCTAATATTTAGTCTCAGATTTGTAGGCGCCTAATTTGGAAGGAATCAACTCTTAATGTTGGGTATTTAATGAATGGTATAAATTTTGTAGGAAAAATATAAACATGGCGGGTAATTATAAAAATATGTACATTTTTTATAATAAGACTTCATATGTGGTATAGGAAGGAAAAAATCTCATAATTAAATAAAGTAATAAAATGATTAAGCCCAGTTGCTATGCAGGATCTATAGTTGAAGTCCAATTCTAAAGTTTAATGGAGGCTTTTGCATCTGTACCCATTTTTTGTGCCACGTTTTAACTTATACCCGCTTTGTAAAAAAATTACATTTGTACCCGCTTTTGCGCATAACTTCAGCATGCGGGGCTGAAGTAGCAAAGGTAATCACGCAAAACTTCAGCATTCTAGTAGACGGGCCTGAAGTAGCTTGCGAACTTCAGATCTAGAGCTGAAGTTGTTGTCTTGTAACTGGGGAACTTCAGCATTCCCCAGTTATAAAGACAAAAATTTCAGCATACTGGGCTGAAGTTTCCCAGTTTACAAAGACAAAACTTCAGCTCTAGAGCAGAAGTTCTCTAGAGCTGAAGTTTTGTCTTTGTAATTGTCTTTATAACTTGGGAACTTCAGCTCTAAAGCTGAAGTTTGTAGCTGGGAAACTTTGTCTTTGTAACTGGGGAACTTCAGCCCCGTTTGCTGAAGTTTTGTCTTTATAACTTGTGAACTTCAGCTCAACAAGGGAAAGGGAGCTGAAGTTATTTTAAAAGTGGGTACAAGTTAAAAATTTTTAAAAAAATGGGTATAAGTTAAATGGTGACGACCAAATAAGGTGCCCCGTGCAATTTTTACAGTTTAATGTTACTGTGAAGCCCACAAAATATTTACCCGACCGATGATCCATTTGGCTCAAACAATACCGACTATACAAAGCAATTCAACATTACCCACACAAAATGATTTCAGTGCTTAACTACGAAAACACAGAGTTCAAACATCAACTTTTCTTAGCATTAGAAACCAATTTAAGATTTAAAATTACAAACAGAACAAAATGCAAACTCACGTGAAATTCATATCATAAGAGTGCATTCACGGAAGACAACACAAATTCACTCACACAATAACAAATAATGAACAGGTTTGAAGCATAAGAGTTAGAAATGGACCTCAATGTCAAGAATTCTTTAAAGCTTGATTAGTAAAGAATATCCATCAATGAATCACCAGTACTACTTGAAATGAGCGATTGGACCCGCGATCGAGGATTTCAAACGGCGACCTCGATCGAATTTTCACCAAATTAGATCGCTTTTCAAAGTCCCAAAAAAACATGTGGATCCTCCCCCCTCCCAATTAACCTGCTTGTGTTCATGTGTGGTGCCATGTTTGTTGTAGAAAAAGACAAGAAGGCTAATGTGACATTTCTCTCTTGAATTAACTGGAAGGAAACTTTGAGATATCAAAATACAACTAGTTCATTAATAACATGTCTACTTTACACATTAAAATACTACTTAAAACATTAAATAGTGTAAGGAGACACTATTAGGAAGAGATCCCCGAGAAGAAAAATTAGGAGCCAATTGGGACAGACCGTACAAAGTCATAGGCAAGGCAGACAAGGGTTCGTTCCAACTAGAGACATTTGAAGGAAGCTCTTACCGAACAATTGGAACATTGGCCACCTCAAGTACTTCAACTTCTGAAAAACAAGGAATGCCTAGTAAATTGTACTCTTTTTTCTTCACTTGAGTTTTGTCGCAACAAGGTTTTTCAATGAGGTTTTTAACGAGGTAACAGACGGGACATTTCGAGGTGGAGTACGCGAGAACAACCATATTTCATTGCCCGACTCTTCAAGAATCTTCGAGTCAAACAACAAAGAGACAAGATATACTGAGACTAGAACGCCAGCCATCACCCAAAATTTGTAATTTTCTCCAAAATGCCTCAGGGCGAAATGATGTAATCGATACAATGTTGTTGAAATAAATGAGATACCTGTTTATTGAAACTACTCTCTTAAGTCTCTCAACTTAGAGATACGTTCAACCAGCTCGAACGAAGCCTCTCGGCCCTTGGTCACATCTCAGCTAAGAGATATGATTCGACTAGCTCAAACAAAACTGCTCGGCCCTTGACCACATCTCAACTTAGTAATACGTTCGACCAGCTCGAGCGAAGCCTCTCAACCCTTGGCCACATCTCAACTAAGAGATATGATTCGACTAGCTCGAACAAAACTCCTCAGCCCCTAGCCACATCTCAACTTAGAGATATGTTCGACTAGCTCGAACGAAGCCTCTCGGCCCTATGATTCGACTAGCTCAAACAGAACTCCTCGGCACCTGACCACATCTCAACTTAGATATACGTTTGATCAGCTCGAACAATACCCATTAGCCCTTGGCCACATTTTAACTAAGAAGTACGTTCGACCAACTCGAACAAAACCCTTCGACCCCTAGCCACGTCTAACCAAAGAAAAGGTATGTTCGACCAGATCGAACAAAAACCCCTCGGCCGGTGGCCACTCCACACCCACAAAAGGCATTCACTCAATCCGCTTGAGTAGAACCCCCGTCCCATGACCATCTTAACCCAAAGGGCAACAACAAAGGATCAAAATAAATCAACGTCATTATATTAGAAAATTTTGCAGTGAAAAAGAGGTGAGAAAATTTAAAAACATCAATATCTTGAGATAGTTGGGAAACATGACCTTCTTTTTCAATCTGCCATTTGTCACCTTATGGTTCTAGTAAACACGATTATTATTTGACTTTCAATTGTGCGCGCTTTCTGTCACCGCCTTTTCATAATTGTTTAATACTCCAGTATTTCAATTTACGTGAATTTATCTTTTTTGTTCGTTTCTAAGAAAAATGATCTCGTTTTAAATTTGATAATAATTTAACTTAAATTTATAATTTTACAGAAGTTTTTACAATTATATAAATATTCTGGACCCTTCTTTGATTTGTTTAGGATTATAAATTTCGAAAAAAAAAAAAATTAAATTTTGTTATTAATCAAACAAGTTCACATAAATTAAAACAAACGAAGTACTCTTTAAAACTCTGTCTGTACGTTCAATTTTTGTTCTGCAAAGTCGACATGGAGTGATAAAATTGTAATCTCCAATTTTCATACGCAAAAGTCGTTCTCCTAAGATTAATCAAATAACATCGGGATCCCAGCTTTATTAAATATCCCACCTACCAAACCTGGTGTCCTCGATCACTCCTCTTAACTCCATGTATTCTCAAGATTTGTCATGTTTTCTCTAGATCCCCAAAGATTCTATTAAAAAGTGAATACTTCATTTTCCTCTCTCATGGCTATTCTCATCTTGTTCTTCTTCTTTTTCAGCTTCATCGCTCCATTTTCGTTTTCCTTACCTGAACACAATTCCCACTTAACCAAACACGGTCTTCGCCAGAATAACACTTCTTCACAGCAATACTTGGAAATAACTCGTCCATTACCATTCACTGACCTCACTCCTTCCTGCACTTTTCACATCCTCACCCATGACTTCGGCAATACAATGGGTCTCCCGCCGTTCTCCGTCGCTTACTCTCCGCCAGCCAATTGCTCTTGGACCCACGTGGCTCTTCAGTTCAATGCTTCTTCCAGTGGTTTCCAATACAACCGTATCGCCGCCGTTTGGCTTGACAGCGCCGAGCTCCTCCGTACCAGCACCCCGCAGTCTACTGGAAACGGCGTTTTCTGGACTGTTACTAAAGACGTTACCAGGTACTCCTCCATTCTCGGCAAAGAGAATATTTCTCTCTCTGTCATGCTTGAAAATCTGGTCAACGACATTTATACAGGTGTATATCATGTCAATATTAGTTTCCTGTACTATGATGTTAAGAACATGAATGTTCCTTTATCAAGTAGTAGTAGTACTACTACTAATCGGAAACTGAAGCTAGAAAATGATGTACTTGTGGATAATCCGATAATAACGGGAGTGGACAACTTGAGAAGTGAGTATGACAAAGACAAACCAGCTGATTTAATAATACCAATATCGGGAAATGGGAGTCAAGGATTTTGGTTCCGAATTCTAAACGAATCAGAGTTGCATGGACAGAGAGTTACTATTCCAAAGAATACATATAAAGCTGTGATTGAAATTTACGTATCATCTCACGGGTATGATGAATTTTGGTACTCAAATCCTCCTGATTCGTACATAGAGATGAATAATTTGACTACTAGGAGAGGCAACGGAGCGTACAGGGAAGTTTTATTGAATATAGATGAGAACTTGGTAGGATCCGTGGTTCCATTCCCTGTGATTTTCACAGGTGGAATTAATCCTCTGTACTGGGAACCAATTGTTTCAATAGGGGCATTTGATCTTCCTTCTTACGACGTTGACTTAACACCATTTTTGGGGCTTTTACTTGATGGCCAACCCCATTTTCTAGGGCTTGGGGTTGCGGATAGTATTCCCTTTTGGCTTGTGGATGCGAACTTGCACCTTTGGTTGGATAAAAATGAAGTGCAGGCTAAAGCTCTTGATTCAAGTACTCCTAAGTTCAAGATTGAGCGATCTTCGAGCTTTGTAGGACTGGATGGTTCATTTGAGGTTGAGATGAAGAGGAAGAGCAAGTTTTCGTCTTGGGTGAAGACAACAGAAGGAAGTTTGACGACTAAAGTTTCGAGAGAAGTGAAGTTCAAGAACAAAATAGAAGTTTATCTGAACGGAACTGAGAAGAAGATTAAGCAAAAGGTGAAAGAAGAGATTGAAGTTAGAGTATTGTCAGATAGTGGTAGCACGATATCTAAGACCAAAGTGAAGAGGAAATACCCGCTTACTATAACTACCAAGAGTTTTCCATCACGAGAGGATGGTACGAGGTTGATGCTTTCTAATTTGGACCATAAATGGAAGGAGAAGAAGAAGTCGAAAGGTTATTCTTCAATCTCTTTGACCAATAGGCAGCAATGCAGCGCGTGGATGGTTGTTCAAGATCACAATGTTTTATACGACGGAGCAACCACTCAACAGAGTTATTCTTATGAGGGTGAAGCTGGTTGCTATTCTCGACTCATTTCAGCTGTCAATGGCAAGCTTATGAATGACATTGCAGACAGTCTTTGTGCTGCTCCTTTGACGTTTGGTTCATTTTCTGCTTTGTGACACCATGATATGTTCGAAGAATCCTTTCTTATTCTAGGAGCATTGGGTTCAAATGCGGATCCGGGATTTGAAATTTATGGATTGCTACAGCGATATCAAGTAAATACAATAGGTAATAGCATTCACAATCGAATACTTATTGATATTTAGTAGTTTTTTTAATACATATATGTGCAAAAGTTACCGAGTTCACTGAATCCACCGTTTAGATTGCATTCCGTTTGTAGCATTAGAGTAGACTTTGATTCCCTACTTCTTGTCTAAATAGTTTGCCTGTATGATTGAACATAGTATTGTTTATTTGGTGAAACGTTTAGGCGCCAATTAGCATGCGAAGTGTCAAAAAATGAATATTATTTGATGATTTGCTTGATACAATACTTTTAGAATTTTTTCGCAAGCGGTGTCACATTTAAAACATAAACAAATCATTGTTTGAAGCAGAAAACGCATAAAATTTATCAACAACAACAATAATAATAAATTCAGTATAGTCCCACGAGTAGGGTATGAGGAAAATAGTGTTACCGCAGTCCTTACCCCTACCTTGTGAGAGTAGAGAGATTGTTTCCAATAGACCATCGGCTTAAGAAACACCAACATGAAACAACCAACTGTAACAACACAAGAAAAACAAACGAAAACGCATAAAAATCTTACTCAATTTAATTCAGCATGAAGCTGTCGAAGTTTGAACCCAATATCTCTCCTTAAAAAAAAGAAAAGATTGAACGGGAGAACTAGCGAGATGTACGTGCAAAGTAGTGTTATTTTTTCTTATTTATTAAGATATATATATATAGAGTAAATTTTTCCGACGAAGCGGTGTCAATCCGACACCGCTTATACCAAGGTGCGTCCGCCTCCGACACCGCTTACACCAAGGTGCGTCCGCCCGTGAGAGGAATAACTGATTGAGGATTTCTTCTCTTGCAATTTTGTTAATATGCTCCCAGACAACTCCATGAAATTTTTTCGATTTCCACTTAAGGACTTCTCTGCGCATCAGGATAACAGCAAAAACGAGTTTATCCCATTACATCAATAAAACTATTTGTACATATATATACTAGTACTCCCTTCGTTTCAATTTATGTGAAACTATTTTTTTTTTTGGAAAAAGAATGACCCTTTTCTAAATTTGAAAATAATTTTGCTTAACCTTACAATTCTACTTTTAATGAGAAGCTTTTATAACCACACAAATAATCTAGACCCATTTTTAACTTGTTTAGGTCCACAAATTTCAAGTCTTTATTTTTTCTTAAACTTCGTACTCAGTCAAACAGGTTTACATAAATTGAAACGGAGGGAGTACTTATTTTCTTGAAGGGGAGCCTCGGCATAAGTGGTAAATTAAAGTTATTGTCATATAACCAAGAAGTCATGGATTCAAGTCGTAGAAACAACTTCTTGTAAAAATGCAGGGTGAGACTGGATACAATAAACCCATATGATATAGCTCATCCCCAAAATTTGTATAGCGAGAGTTTAGTGCCCGAACGTCCTTTTATACTAACTTATTTTCTAGGAAAAGTTGCAGCCCAGAGTGACATCAAGTTTCATTGTAAATGAGGCAGGTAGGATGGTCTTATTACTATTGACTGCCAGTTGTTGTATCATGGGATTGTTACACAAATAGTCGACTAGATTTAATATTTACTTTTTTTAGCTGGTATACATAAATTATACATTGATTATATATAGTTATACATATATTTTGCATAAATTATATATTCGTAGGCTATTTTAAGTTTAAGAAATTAGGTGGGCGGCTATTTGAGTTAAATCTTCTCGTGTCATTATGAGTTTTTTGTTGCTAGTTATTGCTCAAAGACAAAACAAGACAAGTTAAATATAAAAAATCACATTTACGAAAATTGTCTCGAAAATTTTGCAATTTCTTGAAATTGTTGCAAACTTATAAAATAAATAGAGTATATATAGTGGAATAAGAAGATTCATAAAGATGGCCTAATTAATTGGGATCATGTTGGTATGTCTACTTCACGTTTGCTATCACTAGGAGTCATTTAATCCTCATTAAAAATTTATATATAAATAGAAAATGTAGAATATTTTTAGGGTTAAAAACTAACCTTTTCTTTTAAATTAAAAAATAGCTTAATGTTATACACACGATAACTTTTTTCATTATTTAATGTAAAGTTTAACTTTTATACTATGATAGTGCAAGAGCTTAAGTTCGAGGACATTGTAAAGATATTTTATAATTATGTCACTTATAAGGTCATTAAAGATAAATCTCTATGATAAGTATTAACAGGTGACCTTCTGTTACTATGGTAACTAACTCGCTATCACAAGTTAAAACTCATTAAATTTTATATAATCTGTGTATATAACTTAAATTCAAAGATAAATATAAATTACCATTAATAAAAAGTAGAATTAGTACCTAAAAAATAAGGCAAGCTACATGTCACAACGGGTTAACTGAAATATACTAATGACATATTATGATAACAAAGATTGCATGGATGAGAAACTTAAATTGCATGATTTTATTGATGACAACAAGTGATGTAAATAAACGAGAGAAATAAGAAAAAGGAAATCAGAATTTGTCAATATTTGAAGGATTAAAAATGTAATTTTCCCTTAAAACAAATTAAGTAGCCTATAAATTTTAATTAAGGACTTAACGACTATACTTGTTTTTTTTTTTCCTTCCTCTTTTTAGGGTAGAGGCTAGCTAGTAGAGTGGTTATCCATCTCCGCTCCGCTGCATAGAAAAAGGATATAATTCTATTTTAGAAAAACTTAATAGTTATGAAAACAGAGTAACAGATAAGAAAATTAAGAGCCACCATGAAATTTTTTTATTTTTTTACTTTTTTCGAAATTAGTGTTTGACATAAAAATTATAATTTTCACTTGTAGATGAGTTTTGAAATTTTTGGAAAATTTAAAAAACTCCAAAAAACTGGTTTTCAAATTTTCACTGAGATCACTCATAAAAATTCAAAAACAACTCAAAATTATATTTATGTCCAAATACTACTCTAAGTCTCAAATACCATTTTTTCGCTTTGAAAAGAAAATGAATTTTACAATTCGTATGTCCAAATGCTCACTTAGAGTAGATTTGACACCTTTTGCAGTATCCTATTATGTTAAATCTTTGAGTAGATTTAATTTGGTAGTAACGTATGTAGCTGAAGATCGACTAGTCAATTAATTATTTATAATGTTAGTGATATAACTGCTAAAACCTGATGTTGAGCACTCCCAAAGTATTTTGTGAAGTATTGTACCATGATTTCAATATAAAGTTTGCTTCACTGATATTTCATCGACTCGTTATGGTAAATTTTTATGCTAAAAAATACTTCCTCGAACGACAATAATAATATACCCAATATTATTTCATATCGTGGAGTTTGGCATAGGCGGACCTATGTGTATGGGTGAGAGGTCACCGGATCCCATAAACTTCGGCCGAAATTCTATATATATACAAATAAATACCTTGAAAATAGTTAGTTTAAAGCAGTTGTCACCCTGAATACTAAAAGCATTTAGAGGCACTGTTTGAGCAGAATAATGTGCCTCCGTCGCATAAAAATTCTGAATCCGCCTTTAAAGTTTGAGAAAAAAAAATATGTACGTAGATCTTATCCCTATCTTTTGAAAACAGAGAGACTATTTCCTTGAACATATTCGCTATATTGTACATTTTAAATAGCATGCATCTACTTCTAAATATTCTCTGAACCACTCTCCAGCACTGATGAGACAAGAGGCATCAACGTTGGACCACTATCCAATACTTTATGTAAATATTAGCATTAGAAAACTTAAAACTAACAACTGACAAGAACCATTTCACTTGGAGTTCGACAAAAAATAACAGAAGCAAAGAAACAAAAAATATCTGATTCTGAAAGGGTAAATTTTACGCCCTGTCGTTTGGATCAGCAACCCTTTGAAATTCTTACCCAATATAACATAGGTCGTACATATCGTGAAAATTATTTTTCACCTGTTAGCCCACCCTTTTTTTGTCGTTCCCCTTCTTCTTCGTTCTTCTTCGTTCTTCTTCCTCTTCCTTCGTTCCCCTTTTTTTCTTCGTTCTTCTTCCTCTTCCTGTATCAGCCTTTGCACCACAAAACTTCTCTACTGTTGTTATTCTCCTTCAATTCTTTTTCGGATTTCAATGATTAACTTAGGATTCGAAAAATAAAAATCATCATTACAGATGGTTTGAAGATTCGATTTCAGAAATTGGGTTTTACGATTTGTTAGTTGTTTGGAATGGGTGTTGTCTCAATTGATTGGAATCATCAAGATGAGTTCAAAACTTAAATTTCAAGTGATTTGGAGTAGATTTAGGCTATATTTGAGTTCAATTTCAGAGGATACCCAAGGAAGAAGAAGAATAGGTGAAGTTCCATTGATAAGATTCATTTGTATAATAATGTATAATATTGTATAAATAATGTATAATAGTGTAAAAACGCCACTTATACACTATTATATACAAGGTTGATACATTATTTACAGGCATTTGGTGAACTTCCCGCATTTTCTTCTTCTTCTTCTCAATCTTCTTATACACTTATATACATAGTGTGTCACACCTCCTTTATTATACGCCCCAAAGGGGTATGGGAGTTTTTTCACTTAAAGTGACATTATTCGAAATGGGAATATTTTATTTTTTATTAGAGTCGCCACTTGGAATAGTTTATTTGGTGTCCCAAGTCACCGGTTTAAATCCCAAATTGAGGAATTTTGACTCTGTTTAAATTGTCTGCGATCCAGAAATCCGNTCACGCGTATGATGCAAGACTAAATTGCATAGTTGAATCATACCATACATTTTATACGCATAAAATATACTTGTTAAGTGTTTAATGGAGTTTATTTCATGTATGGGTGAAGTGGAGATGAAACGAAGCTAAAAGGATGCAACTACGTCGGAACATACGTAAAAGGAGAAACCCGAGCGATAGCCGGACGACAAAACCAAACAATTTGGCCCTGCCTGGCGTTAGCCAGGCGTTAGGGC
>ML358978.1:0-11440 GCA_005239505.1 Nicotiana paniculata | reverse complement strand
GAGCTAAACTTCTTCTTAGGCTTGCAAATCAAGCAAAACTCAAATGGAACAATGATCCACCAACAAAAGTATGTGAAAGAATTGCTCAAGAAGTTTAAAATGGAAGACTCAAAGGAAATAGACACTCCCATAGCCACAACTACAAAATTGGATGTGGATGAACATGGTTGATCCGTTGATCAGAAGCTATACGGAGGGATAATTGGGTCTCTATTATATCTCACTGCCAGCAGACCTGATATTGTGTTCAGCGTGGGACTGTGTGCTAGGTTTCAGGCAAATCCAAAGGAGTCCTACCTCACAGCAATGAAGAGAATTTTGAGATATTTGAAAGGCACCACTGATTTGTGCCTTTGGTATCCTAAAGGTAGTAATTTCGACCTTGTAGGATATGATGATGCTGATTATGCAGGTTTCCTGGTTGAAAAGAAGAGTACTTCAGGCATGGCTCACTTTTTGGGCTCATGCCTTGTGTCTTGGGCAACCAAGAAACAGAATTCAGTAGCTTTGTCTACTGCTAAGGCTGATATGTGGCTGCAGCCTCTTACTGTGCTCAGTTGCTATGGATCAAGCAACAACTCATGGACTTTGGTAGAGATGTGGGATGCATTCCTATTATCTGTGATAACACTAGTGCCATTAGTATGACGAAGAACCCGGTTCATCATAAAATAACTAAGCACATAGTTGTTAGACACCATTTCCTAAGGGATAACTATGAAAAAGGAATGATCTCAATTGAATTTTGTGCTACTGATCAACAAATTGCAGATATCTTTACTAAAGCACTGAGTAGGGAGCATTTTGAGAGAAACAGGCTTGAATTAGGGATGATTAAAATCACCTGATTGAAAAAAACAAAAATTGAAAAAAAATGAATTTTTTTTGGCTAGAAACACTAACATAGATAATCAACAAGACTAATCATTGCTCAGCATCATGACTTTACTGTCATACTCTCTTGCCATGTATTAATATGATTCCCTGGTTGCTAATGATGTTTCTCTATCTTTGTAAATTGAGACAAATTAAGGACTTTAACACGATGAACCTGGTTCATCTCTGCTGGTTCATCTGACTGTCAAGGTACGTCTTCATCTCCATACAATTATTGAACTAATTACAGTCACACATGAGCAAGATTCTATTTATATTTGGTTCATTTAAAATTCTTTGTACTAATCCCTAAATGAACCCGTTCCAAGAAGTTCCATCGGTACTCAATTAGCCTAGAGGTAGGGAACTTTTAACCGTCTAATCAATGACACTCCTACAACTATTAGACTCCCACTTGAATAAAAATTCTGCCCGTTGTATAATTAATAGCCACAACTTACAAAAAGCCATCATTACCTCCTTTCTTAGTAACCTAATAAGTCGTTCCAAGATCATAATTCTTCTACCCAAAACTGATCACTTTTCTTTTCTTCCTAACAACACTCATAATCATGTCTTCACCACCACCTGCTTCTTTTTCTTCATCGCCAAATCGTGATTATGATAGAGGGCTTTATGAATCAGATTCAAATTCTCCATCTGTATACAGTTCTCAATCACCAGAAAGAACCTCAAACCCTGAAAACCCTCCTATTCCCAAACCCACATCTAACCCTAACCCAGCCCCCCGTGGTCATCGTGTAAAGGTTCTTGCCAGAAAATCAGTGGCTTCTAGGTCCCGTGCAAGATTCTTGGAGGAAATTCTGTTGGCTAAAAAGGATAATAATTCTGAATCATCAAGTAAATCTTTTAAATCAGCCAACGAGGATGAAGCACCTGGTTCATCAAATTCTGAACAAGGTAATCTTGATGCTATTTCTGAATATTTCAATGCTGAGAACAGGTTTGTTCTGGCTGGGTCGGTAGTTGATGTTAAAGTGCCGTGTAGGCAAATAAAATTGGGAAAAGGTAAATTTCTTGAGAGAGAGGGATTTGGGGAGGATGGTACCACATTGGCTATCTGTGGTCCCATTCCTGAGAAAGTTGGAGAAGATGTCACAGAGTTAGGGGGAAGTGTAGTCGAGGAAGCAGCGACAGGTTTAGCAAGCCTGAAGAAAGGAACAGATGAACCTGTTTCATCTTGGGACGAGACGTTGGCTGACAGGCTAAGGAAACTGGAGGAGCCCTATAACCCCAAGAAAAGGAGGACTCAGAAGTCCAAGAAGTCTACTAACCCAGTTCCTTCTAAGAAGAGGAAAGCTTCTGTAGCTGCTGATGCTCCTGTTCCTAAGGTGCGTGCTACACGTAGTGCTGTGACAAAGGAAGAAGAAATGTTTGAGAGGTCTCTGCTAGAGAGAAAGAAAAAGAAAGCTGCAAAGGGAAAGGCTAAAGTAGGAGAGCCTGTGGAGACTGTTGTGGTTGAAGAGGATGCGATGGACCTGGTCCATCATGAGGAGCAGACTGCTCCTGTTGTGGTTGAGGCACCAAAATCAAAAAGGGCTAAGGCTTATTCAAAGAAGTCAGCTACAGTGTCTGCCACGCCTACAAGAACTGTTAAAAGAACCAAGTCCAAGGCAAGAAAAGTGAAGGTCGTTGAGAAAGATGATGATAAAGAGTGGAGTGGAGAAGATGAGGGGGAAGTTGGTGAGGTGACTGACAGAATCACCTTGTTTGGCAAAAGAAAAATTCTGAAGGGAAAGTTGTTGAAGGATCTCGAGGAACCTGGGATGCGATACCTACTAGACACACTGGATGTTCAAGGGTGGAAAAACATGGTCCTTCACATGGAAAGAAGGTTGGCTAGAGCTGAACTAGTGGAGTTCATGGGTAATGCAGTGGTCAAGGACGTCAGGATCACTACCACAGTTAAAGAAATTCAAGTCTCCTTTGATGCTAAAGAGCTGGGAGAAATTTTGCACATTCCTGCTGAGGGCTACGAAAATTACACTAGGCAAAGATAGCCTAGTTTGGATGGGATAGCCTCAGCAATCAACATTACCAGATTCTTCAATGATAATGAAAGTGAAATTGAACCCAGGCCAGTCTACAAAAGTGAAATGAAGCCAGAGCACAAGTTGTTCTTCGAGTTTGTCATCAAGTTCTTGCTGCCAAGACAAGAACGAAGGCACATAGCCAACTATATGGATCTGACCTTGATGGAGTGTTTGTATAGGGGAAAGCAGATCAACTGGCCAGCCTTCATCATCCAACTCTTGGACAGAGTTGTGAATGGAACAAAAGCACATGCAATCCCATATGGCTTTATTCTGACAGTTGTGCTTGCTCATTTTGATGTTCCTGTGAAAAAGGCTGAGATGGCTACTGCCAAGGACTATTTTGGGAAGGATACTTTGCTGACTTGCGATTATACTGTCAATGTTCCTGCAGATGAACCTGGTTCATCTAGGAAGCAGCCTGTCAACAGCAAAGTTAGAACTCTGGTGCAGGAAAGCGAGATCAAGGATATGGAAATCCTTCGTTTGAAATCTCGTTTGATTGAGGTTGAAGCTGAGCGGGATGCTCTCAGGGCTGAATTAGCAAAAGAGAAGGAAAAGAACGAGGGTGTTCTTAATCAGATGCTTTCTATTCTACAAACCAAGACCACAACCTCCTCTGCACCTTCCCATCCTTAGGCTGTCCAGAGCTACCTAAACCCCCTTTCAGTGCCCAGTTCGGGACGTGTTTCTGTTGTTTTTATTCTGTCTTGCTCATGGTTATGGTTGTTTTTTGTTTTTCTGTATGGTGTTTGATGTTCGTTCCTAATCAATGAATTTTTGTTATTTTGTTTTTTTGATTAATCATGTTTGCACATGCAGTTGCCTCAATGGCCATGAGTAATTATTAACAACTCTGGTAAGTTTATCATTTTGCAAACTTTTCGATGATACCAAAAGAGGGAAGACATGTGCTTTTATATTTCAAGTGATATTTATAACCTAATAATGAACCTGGTTTCTCTATGATAAATGCTTAAAAACCATACAAAGTGTTTGAAGTGTATACAGGGAGAAGCACAGAGTTTGTCATCATCAAAAAGGGGGAATTTGTTGACCCAAGTCACTGCATAATTTTGAAGATTGACAAATATCTGTCAGTTGAACCAGGTCCATCAGAGCACACATAATTGACCTGACGCGTTGGCACATGAACCGTATATGCATAGGAGATGAATGCGATTGTGAAGTATCAATGAACAAAGAGAGTGTCTCCTATTGCGAAAAGGTTGCAAATTGATAAGAGAATAGAAGTTGAATTCAGCAAGGACAGTAACGAAGGAAGGAAGTTGAGTTTAATACGAACTCTTTCTCCCAGGAAGAGTTGTACCAGAACTGAACGACAAACTCAACAACTGACTCTATAAATAATTGAAGTATTCTTTCTTGAATCACCAACGCACAAAAGCAGAAATTTATCAAGAATTGAAAGTAAAATTCCCAGAGATTTTGCAAGCAAAATTACTGTGCGATACAAAGGCTACAGACCAGCTAGAAGAACCAGTTCTATCTGTTTGTTATTGAGTCTAGTTGGTTGTAGTAGGCGATTTAATATTGTATCTTTTCAGCTTTCATAGAAGCAATTGTAATAGGTACACATTGTTCAAGTTAGAGTTAACTTGAAGCTTGTAGAAATTAGCTAGAGGCTAGTTACTACGAAGGGATTAGAGTTAGTCCTAGGATTACAAAAGAGTTTATTTTGTAAGTCCGTTTGGCTCAGAGTTTTAGTGAAGAGTTTGAGCAAATCCTACTGAGGAGTAGGTCGTGGTTTTTTCACCTTTTGATCCAGGTGTTTTCCACGTAAAAATCTTTGTGTTTTTACTTTACTGCTTTTATTATTCCGCAACAGTAAAAGTTGGAATACCAAGAAGAACCAGGTTCTTCTAAAGAGACAACACTCGAAAAATTGGATACCTCACAAATTAACCCATCTTCTTGTGTGGTATTGACGTCTAAAACATCAGATTTAAAATGATACTTGATTGTTAAGTAATAGAAACCGTATAGTTTAACTAAAACAACAAAAAAAGTTCATAAATATACTCCTGTATAAAACATAATCAGCATGGTATCATCATTAACTCATGCGTATAATATATCATAATTTATATATAAATTATGTGACTAGAAAAATAAATAATAAATATAACCAGTTATTTGTGTAAAGATAAATCTGCCCGGCCCCTCCAATAATATTCTTAATTTCTTTCTCCTTCCTTCTTTCAAGGCATGAGATATAGGAATTCTGGTTGGCATCGGAAAGCTATGAAAACGCAAGCAAGTGACATGCAATATTCCTAACTTAATATCATTCCATATATCTAGAGAACAAATTTGAAATTGCCATAACTCACCCACGAACATAGTAAAAGTCCACACAATATATGGTTAAGCTTCTCCTCTCTCAGAACTACTCCTCCGGAGTAGGGGTAAGGTCTGCGTATACACTATTCTTCCTAGACCCCACATATGAGATCTCACTGAGTTGTTGTTGTCTTCTTCTTCTCTCTCAGAAAATGTACTCCATAACAACAAAAGATGATGAACCCCTTTAGCTATTCAAAATATGAGCCAATTAAAATGAAAATGGTGCTAATTAGTTACTACATCTTTTCTTAACATAGTACTCCTATGCATTAAATATCTGAAACATGCATATATCTATATAAGTATAATCTTAGCATTCGACACAAACTCTCCCAAGTTGTGGCCTTGGCATGTGGCGATTATTCGCCCCAGAACCTGGATAATCATTGATCTCAGCTTCCATTACTCTTCTTATTGTTTCTTCTACTTCTAACCTCTCCTCCATATTTACCTAACAATTTTAAAATTAAAAAAATAAATTTCCATCAGACTGATCTGATTCCAAATGTAAAAGGAAAACATATATAAGAGCTTTTCTATAGGCAAAAGATAAGAGAATTAAGTACCATATTGGTATTCTCCAACACCTTATGTTCTTGAGATATGTCCACTAGCAGACTTCTGCTCCCTGTAAATAAAAACCATGGTTCATAAATAATCATTGAACAATAAAATAAAGAAGTTACACTAAGTGAGATTTTTGAAAGATTAACTTACTTGCGATAGGGATTGCATGAGAAAAGCAAAGAAAAGCCACAAATAAATGAAAGAAAGGGCCAGCCATGGCTACAAGAACTGATCTTAATCTTACTATGTTTTTCAGTTCTAATAATAATATCTAGGTTTTGCTGCAACAGGGCAGGCTATTGCTCCATTTTATACATGCTTATTACGGACATATGGGCACAAACACAAAATGGCAAAAAAAGGCAGTTTGTAAGTTTACTTTTGTTGCGGCATTAATCAATTTCACACAAAGTCAAAAAGGTATCAAGAAACTGAATTTCATGGAAGACATGCAACACTATTTAATTAATTAGTACACATAACGCGGTTTACATGATATCTTTTCCAGATCTTTCTTCCCAATTTCCTTTTTGCATGTGAACCGTTGATATGAAACCTAAAAAGCCAAAAAACGAGGGCATTTGCCTTTTGAGGTTTAAGTGGAAACTATGATGAGGAAATTTATTAAGTCAAAATGGGGAACAAAATATGAGCACACTGTGTTAGTGGAAGGTTGACAAAATAATGATGTGTCTCAATAACACTACTTGCGTACTAATTTTTAGTAATGCCTTAGTGGAACGTATAATGTATGGTTTCTGTTGCGCCTACATGAACAAAATATCAAAAAAGAAACTACTTATAAGGAGTTGGACATTTTTAATAAATCTTAATGGTGTACGGCAATTTAGGAAAATCTTGAGGGAATATAATATTATATCATATTAAAAATATTTTTGAACAGTTTTAGCCCATCAGTTTCATGGATATATTGAATTGGTTTTTTTTTTATTATATATATATATACAGAATCGAATGAAAAGAGTCTCAGTATCAGCAAAATATTAAACAACTCAGTGTTTATGAATCCCATGCATCACGCAAGAACATTATCTAATGACAGTTCGAACTTTCCAGGCCTTAATTTTTTTATTCATTCTTTTTTAAAAGTATTTGTTACTACTAGCCAGATGTTAGGCTTATAAATTTATCCAAAAATAAGTAATTTGATGGGTTGTCACTTTCACATCAAGCAGATGAATATTTATGCTCTGGTAAGAATCCACTATTCCTGTTAATGCTTTAAATTAGCACCAATAGTTTCATTTCATTCTCAATCAGTTGCCATCATTTTTCTTTTAGAGACATTACTCCTTCATGGTTTACAAGCATATTCGAGTCGAGCCAGTTTACTTTTAACGCACAAACACTGAGCTTTTGGGAAACAAAATCATAACCTAGTTAATTAACCCTTTACGTCTTTTCGTATATTTGAGGGGCCAAAATCCTTTCTATGAAGGCGGGGTTTGTCTGAAATTCTGAAGCTTTTGAGTGGATAATCTACACAGTATGCCTATAGAAAACATAAGTTTACATCCTATACAATTAAATTTTTATTTATTTTATATACCTGCTTTATAAATTTATTTTACCATATATACCTACTATATTCTAAAATATAATACTGTGGACTAAGAACCCTTTTATTTGGGCCGTGGAATATATCTGTTAAGGCTGAACTCCACCGAGGCAGCCCGTTTTAAAAGCCCTAAAATTATATCCAGTTTGGCCAAGCTTTTTCTGGTTACTCTCGATCAAAATTGCTTTTTCTTTTTTCAAAGTTAAGTTGTTTGGCCAAGTTTTTAGAAGAAAATAAAGTGTTTTTGAGTAGAAACAGTTTTTGAGAACTGAAAAAAGTAACTCTTTCCGAAAGCACTTTTGAAATAAATGTATAATACAAAGAAGTACTTTTTAAAAGTTTGTCCAAACAATAATTATTGCTCAATAGTATTTTTCAAATTGATTAGCTAAACATAAACTGTTAGAAAATACAATAATAGAAAACGATGTTAAGAAGGCTTGAGGCGTGAGAACGACTTTCCTTAAAGAAGTTATTGCCCGTATACCAATTTGGGGAAAATACAGGCAATCTTCTTCAGGATACAACAAGCCATAAAGATACTTGCAGATTTTCCGAATCTGTTTGTAGGGAAATATGTATTTATTTATAGAGCAAACTCAGGCCTTTTTNAAGATGTAGTTTGTTATTTGAGGGAAAGTCCCACATTGGTGGACTAAAGTCCATTTATGGGCTTTTTAAGTTCTTGTCCAATTTATGTATTTGTTTAAGAATACACACTATTAAGTGTATGTGCAAGTATTTATATATATATATATATATATATAAATACTTGCACATACACTTAATAGTGTGTATTCTTAAACAAATACATAAATTGGACAAGAACTTAAAAAGCCCATAAATGGACTTTAGTCCACCAATGTGGGACTTTCCCTCAAATAACAAACTACATCTTTTAATCCCCCACTAGTTTGTTATATTTCGTATAATATCACGCATACCGAAAAGTATCTTGTTTAGATTTGAACTTTTCATTAGTGTTAACATTTTAAAGTTCTGACGAAGTTATTGGTATCTTAAAGATTTGAACCACAACTCCTTGTGCCAAAACCGAAAATATCACACACATATACTATTTTAGTAACTCAGAAAATCCAGTATATGCTTTAGCACGTTTACGGCCCTGTGCTCGTCCTGATTTCATGAATACTTACAAGATTAACCCTTTAAATTTTGCTTGAAGCGGCACCACTTCAGTATTTATATAGGTAAAATTAGATACGATGTCCCTGTTACTACAGACATTTACTAATTTTATTAAGATTTAACTCAACCTCTTCGAGTAACAGTTTGCACTACAAAGTTTGTCATTTTGCCCCTGTTATTCCAGACATTTAACAACTTATTGATTCCTCACATAACAATATGCAGTACATTTGAATTAAGGCTCTTAAAGGAGATCAATGCTTAAACAACACAAAGCAACTTGTTATTACCTCATTGAACTTATTTTGTTAGAGTGTATACTAACTCAAAGTTGGGTTCCCATTGCTTGTGTTTAGTTCAAGGGTTTTAGCCCCATTCCTTCACAAGTTTGTTGTACTACATCTCTCGTCAATGCTTTGGTAAGTAGAACAACCAAATTCTTTTTCGATCTCACATACACAATAGTTATAGTCCCATTTGTGACTAATTCTCTTATATAAGCATGTCTCAAGCTTATATGTCTTGATTTCCCATTATATATCTTTTTATGAGCCACACACATGGTAGTCTCACTATCACAAAATACAGAAATGGCTGACATGGGTTGTGGCCACAACTTTATATCTAATAACATGTTCCTCAACCATTCTGCTTCTTTTCCAGCAGCTGCTAATGCTATGAATTCAGATTCCATAGTCGAATGAGAAATACAAGTTTGTTTCTTGGATGCCCAACTAATGACACCACCTCCTAAAGTAAATATCCAACCCGAAGTGGATTTATTATCATTAATACTAGTAATCCAACTTGCATCAGAATATCCCTCTAAAACAGTGGGAAAACCATTATAGCAAATGCCCAAATATCTTGTATATTTTAAATATCCAAGTACTCTAGTTATAGCTTTCCAATGATCATTAATTGGATTACTAATAAACCTTGAAAGTTTACAAACAACAAATGCTATATCAGGTCTTGTACAATGCATTGCATACATCATACTACCTATTGCACTTGCAGTCTAATTGAGTTATTACTCTTCCAGTATTTTCAGTTAAATTGATACTGGAGTCATAAGGAGTATTAAACTCTTGTATACCTAAATGACTGAACCTAGCAAGGATTTTATCAATATAATGCGACTGTGATAAACTCATTCTTTTGTTCTCTCTTTTCACCTTTATGCCTAGACTAGTATCTACTTCATTTAAGTCTTTCATCTTAAAACTGAAGTTAGATACTTCTTGGTTTTAGTAATACCAAGCAAATTTGTTCCAAATATTAGCATGTCATCAACATATAGACAGATGATTACTCTGTATTCTTTTGTGAACTTAGAGTAAATACATTTATCAGCATGATTATGTATGAATCCATTTGATAGTACAACACTATCAAACCTTTCATGCCATTGTTTAGGTGCTTGTTTCAAACCATAGAGAGACTTTATCAACTTACATACCTTCTTCTCATTTCCTGGAAGAACAAAACCTTCAGGTTGCTGCATATAAATCTCTTCACTAAGGTTTCCATTTCAAAAGGCCGTTTTAACATCCATTTGATGCACATACAAGTTATATATAGAACACAATGATAAAAGCACTCTAATGGATGTTATTCTTGCTACATGAGCATAAGTATCAAAATAGTCTATGCCTTCTTTTTGAGTGAAACCTTTAGCTACTAGTCTTGCTTTGAAGGTTTGGATAAAACCGTCTGTATTATATTTCCTCCGAAAGACCCATTTGCAGCCTATGGGTTTTGATCCATTTGGAAGATCAACTAAAACCCAAGTATTGTTGGACATTATTGAATCCATTTCATCATTAATAGCCTCTTTCCAAACGGCAACATCTCGAGAAGCCATAGCTTCTTGAAATGTCTTTGGGTCTTCTTCAACATTTAATAAGATAGGAATTTGATTACAAACATTTTTTCTATCTCCTTCTACAAGAAAGACTAAGGACCGTGAAGAGATAAAATCAGAACCAAGACATTTTTCTTTCCTTATTCTTTGACTCTTTCTTGGTTCTATTTGTATGTTGTCACTTTTCTTTTCACTTGTAGTAATTTCTGAATGTGACGATGCATTATTATCACTTTCATTTGGTTTAGTCATTTTCTCATCAACAGTGTTATCTATAAATTTATCTTCAATAAATTCAACATGAATAGATTCTATTATAACATTAGATTCTAGATCCAATAATCTATATGCCTTTGAATTTTGTGCATAACCAACAAAAACACTTTTAATTCCTCTAGGACCTAGTTTTGTTCTTTGGTGATCATGAACTCTATAGAATGATATACACCCCCATACTTTAAAATAATCTAAATTAGGTTTTCTATTATTCCAAAGTTCATATGGTGAAACATGTAAGATTTGGAAGGCACCCTATTTAATATGTGACAAGCTGTTAAAAATGATTCACCCCATAAATTATGTGATAAATGTACATTCATTAACATAACATTAATCATATCAACTAAAGTTCTATTTTTTCGTGCTGCCAAACCATTTTGTTGTGGTGTGTAAGGAGCACTTGTTTGATGTATCAAACCATTCTCTTCGCAGAACTTATTAAATTCAGAGGAAAAATATTCCCCACCTCTATCACTATGAAGAATCTTAATCTTAGTATTCTTTTGATTTTTCACAACCAATTTACATTCTTTAAACTTCTGAAATGCTTCATCTTTTGTTATAAGCAAGTAAACATATGTGAATCTAGAATAATCATCTATAAAAGTAATAAAATATCTTTTACCTCCTCTGGTTAACTTTCCATTTAGTTCACATATATCAGAATGTACTAAGTGTAACAATTCACTAAATCTTTCGGTT